>JADDOH010013793.1:0-62749 GCA_016648135.1 Agrypnia vestita
TATTATTAATATTATTAATATTTAAGGCATTAACTTTGTGGTTAGACATAATAACACAATGTTAGTAAACTTAGTAAAAAAAAGTAGTGGTAGTGGTTTATACTAAGTTTACTAACGTTCTATTGGAAGGTTTTAAATAACCCAATACGGTTCTTTTGGCAAGTAACACTGAGGAAGTCTAGATTGTGCCGAACTAAGTAGTGAAGCCGTGCAAGACTTTCGGGTCAGAACTACATTTACTAACTAACTAAACTAACTAACACATTTACCATTGCACCTATTCCCCGCAGGGATAGGCAGAATGGATGAAGCGCCACACTCTTCTGTCCTGACATACAGCTCTCACCTTCATGCATATTCATACATCTTCGCATGCAATCTCGCCGATTATTGAGTACCTGACAAGACCGTATTCCAGTATCTGGTTAACATGATCACGCCATGTCTTTCGAGACCACTCTCACTTTCTGGTACCGTCAACATTTGCGTCATACACCCTTTTTACCATTTTTACCTCGTTCATTAGCTTAACACGCCCAAACCACCTGAGCGACCCTTTTTTAATTCTCTTCACTACTGTAAAATCTGATTTACATTATTCCTTAATTCGTTTGTAATTTATTGTAAATGGATTTGTCACACATACGTCTAAGTGATCTCAATTCCACTGCATTCAGTTAACTGTTGTTTTTCCTCTGCCAGCTTTATCTATCGAATTCCATAATTCCACAATTCTGCATACCTACAGAATTCCATTGCGTACACCGCTAACCTTGCCTCGGTTGACATATTCCTTTTTGGAATTATTGCATTCAAAGCACCGTTCACCTGATTCACTGCGATCATCCTCCTCTTAGTTTATTTCTCAGTCTTCCCTCTTCCATTCACCATACTTCCCAAATACACAAACTCATATACTTGTCCGAACATTCATTTCATACTTGTATTTCGCACGTAACCTTATTTTTTCCCTCTCGAATACAATCACTTTTGACTTGTTAACATTTTTAATGTCAAGGGATTCTAAAATCTAGGAAAATCTGCAGTATCGAATTTTTTTAACTAATTAACATTTTAGAATAAATTAGAAATTGGTAGAAAATGCAACTATGATCGAGAAACTTCTAACGTCCAGTATTGGCTCTGGCGTTGGCAGCTGCCCAATATTGTATATATTGCGCAGCCGCGGACGCCAGGACCAGACAGTTTGTTTTGACAGCTAGTAAGAACCACAGATAAAGCAAGAACGTGAATCAGTGTAAATATTGGCGACCAGCGTTAAAGTACCAGAGTACCTACCCACGTGCGGAAATTTCTCGACAGTGAATCAGTTCGATAGAAACGGCGTACATAACGAGACACCCAAAGAAATATTAGATTTTGCATCTCATAATGCAAGAAAAGAAAATGCTGGATATCTGGATTGTTGGCCCTGGTAAGAGAACATCTTGGCTGAAAAAACCTACTGCGATGGATTGGCTAGTCCATACTGTAGTTTTTCGGGACCATAGTAAATATAGTGATGGCAAGTAAAAGAAAAGGCAGGAAAAAAGAAGACACTCTTCTTTCTCTTCTCTATTTTACAAGAAAAAACCTTGTTCTTTTCATTTTGAAACCTGCCAACATTAAACTTGATAAATGACTGGATTTTTACATTATTTTTAAATCTTTATAAGAAATTTATAAAGACGCTTTAATAAAGAAGCTCACAAATTCTGGTAGCTATTACTCAATCCTGGTGAAACTTCCTTTACCCTTCCTTATTTATTACATAGGTTAGTCTGTATGGTCTCATATACTAACTGTCTGCGACAATGGTATCAAAGATATCCAAAAATAATGTTCAATATTTACTTCGGCAATGATATTTTTTTGCATATGTCATGGACAGGGATGCTTAGAATTGTTCGAAGGCTTCTAGAAATTCTGAGACAAACCGGATGTCGTTGATTATTTAATTTAGAAATTACGTAAAAAGTTTATCTTATTTAAATCACCAATTTAATAACCGATCCAATAATTATATCAATTTAATTTATCATGCACATCATATATATATATTTTTTTTTTTTATTTCAAAAAAAATCCTTGTTTACAAATAAAGGTACTTAATACTAGTTTAACAATAAAATATAAGATAAATTACACTTTTTTTTTTGTTAAATTTGTGGATTATGCCACTCTACTAGGCTACGCCTGTCCCAGAGTGGCGTTATAGAACACAATATTTTTTTGAATTCGTCAGTGATATTTATTTTCATAAGGTAGTAATTATATATCTACAACGTATCAAGTGTAATGTTAGTGAAAGTTGAATGAGTCATAAGCCCAAGTGTAAATATGTGTAGAATAATTGTTTAATGTAAAAGGGTTAAAGTTTTGTTTAAGATTATTTTTTATTTTCCTTAATTAATTAATTTATTTATATAAGTATATATTTTTATTTGTAGACATTATTATGCAATTACAGTAAGTAAATTTTCAGTTGCTGTTCTACCTTTGTAGGTAAGCCAGTTGTTTGCTAAAGCTTTTATTTTATTAATTGAGTATATTCTGATTTCCGGGAAGTCTGTTTTAAATATGTTAAATATTTTAGGCCCTATGTATGAGTAATTTTTCTGTCCATATGTTGTCTTAGTTTTTGGTATTTCGTCAAGGCGTATATACGCATACACATACAAGGTAGTTAAATTAATTTTATCGAGGTCCTTATTATACTCATGATTAACATAATACTGCACTGAACTATTAATTATAACTGCGGCGTGGTATTAATTGAAATTATGCATATTCCCGGCAAATACAGCTTAATTTTGTGGTAATGACATAATTATCAATTTCTAAAAACTAACAAACCAAACTATTTTATTATTTGTAATGATCGGGTTTCGATACCACTGTATCATCGGAAGAACAGGCGCACAATAAGTGTTCCATAAATTAAAATATGTTTAGGAATCAATTTTAGGTTGGGGGACGTATCCTCATTATTGCTGGGTTGTAAAAATCGACAGGAAGGCATTGAAATGGGAAATATATTGAAAATTTATAATTCAACGAGTACGAATTTTTATACACAATTAAAAATAAAAAATAGAATAGTCATAAATCTCGGTTAATTAAAGACAGAATATTCAACAAAAATAAAGAATCATGATGAGCTATGAATATTTATATTACGATTCAACATTTTTTACTCCTCTTCTAAACACAAGCGCTCGCTTCCATAGAAGAGATAATATTCAATATTGAAGTTCTAATATAAATAAAAATCTTTTTTGTGTTTCTGGGACGTGTTTCGGTACAGTAATTGGGTCCCATGGCCTGTTGTAGCTTAACAAAAATACTTTCAATATAAAAACATAAGAATCTATATTCACTATCACATCAAAAGATCAATAAATTTCATTAATATTTTTAATATTTAAAGCATTAACTTTGTGGTTAGACATTATAACTGAATGTTATTTAACTTAGTAAAATACTACCCGATTTAAGTTCTACCGGTTTCGAGACGTACCCGTTCCTTACCTGACGAAGAGACGGGTACGTCTCGAAACCGGTAGAACTTAAATCTGGTTGTGGTTTTTACTAAGTTAACTAACATTCTGTCAATAAATTTGACCATTGAGACATTAAAAGATATATATATATATATATATATATATATATCAAGGAGAAATTTACAGAAAGTTTTTCTAATTTTCTTCTCGCTAACTACCAACATCTCGCTTATTTTTGTTTGCTGGCTTTCATGGTCTCATTGTGAATTTTTTGATGTTGTTCAATGAGAGTTCTTGTGTAATACATAATAATACCGATGGATAATACTATTAACACCGACTGTAGCTATGACACCTTGTATTTATTGCAGATATGTATAACAAATAAAATATGTATAATTTAAAAACTTATTAATATAAATAAACTTGTGTTATATTGTTCTTTACTTAAATTTTTTCAATGTTACTATTACATGCTTTACTAATTTCTAATGATAATAAAATAGAAAGTCATAAATTTTTATCAAAACCGTAATCATTTCCTAATAAATGATTTGAAAATTCAGAAAAACCATGTTTATTCAGACATCTCAAATGCTCTTTTACTCTTACATTGAAATTTCGACCGGTTTTTTCGGTATATAACGCTGAACAATCTTCACACGAAATATAAGTAGATACATGCATATAATACAATCAATATTTAAAAATGTCAATCTACAATGTTGCTGAATCAATTGAAAAAATAATGATATATACTTTTTTAACTATAAATGGTTACGGATATTTTATACGAACCGTATGTTTTTCCGAGAAACGATTCTCGACGTTCCGTTGAATTCATATTCAACGTCATCAGGAGGACGACCTGTACCGGCGGAGGCACAGGGCGGACTGATTAATGCTTTCGGGGGCGTAGATTATATACACTTTGTTGAGGAGTGTTCACTTCTTCTACGATAAAGGCCGCCTGTGTGCAATATGTACTGGTTACGCAGAAAAGTCCACCGACGTAACCAGTAAATATTGCACACTGGCGACCTCTATCGTAGAAGAAGTGAACACTCCACAAAGTGCATATAATTTACGCCCCCGGAAGCATTAATCAGTACCTCCGCCGGTATAGGTCGTCGTCCTGATGATTTTGAATATGAATTCAACGAAACGTCGAGAATCATTTCTTGGAAAAACACGGTTCGTATAAAATATCCGTAACAATTTATAGTGAAAAATGTCTAACGACCGTGATATCAACCTTAACTCTATAATAATGAGATATCTCTACATGAGAGAGTACGGTATTATCCTTGGCTTTACCCAACCGAGTTTCTCCAGGGTATGCTTGGCTACAATAGTCTAGAGACTAGAAGGAATGTGTATTTGATTACACATTTTTATCGATTGTTGCGCGGTATGATCGACAATACTGAAATTATGCAGAGCATTGGTTTGTATGTTCCTGATAATTACCTTAGACATCGGCAGCATAGATTGTTTCACATTCCAATATACAGGACCAACCTGCCGATGGTTATGGCTGTTGGAAGAGCCACAACTATGCTGAACGAAATCGCTTTTGGTATTGATTGCTTTGGGTATTGATATATTCCATGTGTCTGAAGGGATTTTCCGAAGCAGGATTCTCCTACACCTTTGACCAGATAGTATAGGTCATATTATTATTTTAATAAACATTATGTATATTTTTGTGTATATATGTATGTATATGTATATGTGTATGTATGTATATATATGTGTATATGTATGTACCTATGTATATATGTATATGGGTGTTTATGTATATGTGTATATGTATATTTTTAGATACAAATTCATAATATGTATGCATTGAACATAAAGTTTGTAATATACATATTATATAATAAATAAAAAGTGAATTGTATAATATTTACATTTTTTATTTGAATACAATCGCGAAATTAAAATATTTTGCTGTTTACACTGGAAAAGAAATGTACTCTCGCAAAAGGGGTGGTTTAGAAACCGCCGGACAGCCGAGGGGGGCCGAATCGATAGGGTGGGCGCCACATGCTACGTTCCGTTCTGGCGGAGAGAATGCAGATTACATTTTTGCGGTGTATCTTTCCAACAGAGCAGCTTTGTATCATCCCTTGCTACACGTTGCCAATATCGCCGCGGATGTGTGCTTCGCTACGGCAGTTCGGAGAATAAATGTGTACCTTGTATCGAGCAAAGTGTGCTACTTTTCCCGATTTCTGCTTGTACTTATTGGCCGAATACGGCATAATCTTTTTGGCACATATTTTCACTAAACTTTATTATTTATCTTAGTCACGTGTCGTGACGATAGGATGAATTAATGAAAACGCTGGGATTTAATACGGGATTTATTGAATACCGATTAATTAATTAAACTAACGTCCAAAGTCGCTTAACACTATTAAATGTAACGCTATTCCTTTTTTTAACTGTTTTACAAATTTATCACTCCTAAATAGACACTTCATATTCACTATTCACTAGAATATTCCATCCAATTTCCGCACTTATTAATTTCGCTTCGGTTTATCTCGCTACGTAAGAACTTTCCGGTCTACTTGTCAAATTACGGCTCGCCTGGCTGTCCTGGCAACTCGCGACTCGCGGCTACCTTCACTTATATTATCGTTATCAAACGCGCGCACCCGAAACAATAACTGACTGCCTTACTCCCGCCGTATTTATATTTGCTAATGCTCTGATATCGAAATTTCAAGACGTTTCTCGCGTTTTCGAGAAGTTCCTCGCGTTTTCCAGACTTTTGGAGATGTTTCTCGTAAGCCGTAGATTATGCTAGGCCGTTCTGGAATCTTCGATAGTGTTGTGATCATTTCAAACAACTGTCACTTGACATGAGTGCGTGATTCTTTTTAGCCTCGTTACAAGCAAACATTATTCATCGTTTTATCAATGCATTTTATTTGCATCGCATGCACATACAAGCTATCTTTTAGCACTTATTTTGACCCAGTCGAATCTAGTGTTTAATTTGTGCCAGCTAGTGCAGTCTAAAGACTTTAAAAAGAGCAAAATAATTAATAAAAATGTACTTTGTTTTCACCACTTATATATTGAAACATATCAACATGTTTCAGAGCCCATGGCCCCTTCGTCAGGATACAATGTAGACTTATATGTAGAGTATACATTGTATCCTGACAAAGGGGCCATAAACTCTGAAACATGTTGATATTTTTCAATACATAAGTATTGAAAACAAAGTACATTTTTACCAATTATATTTCTACAATAAACTATTGTACAATTAATCCACTGAACTCATTAATTTTCTTATTAATATTATTAATATTTAAAGCATTAACTTTGTGGTTAGACATAATAACAGAATGTTAGTAAACTTAGTAAAAACCACTACAGATTTACGGTCTAGCGGTTTTAAGACGAACCCGTCTCTTCGTCAGGACCAACACTACACTACTATATTCACAACACTATACAACCCAACCATAGTAAAGTTAAACTATCACCACTGTAGATCACATGCATGTTAATCTTGTCAGAGACAAGCATGCACTGATTATAGCCTACTGAATAATTCAAGAATCTAACGAGAGCGACTGAGAGGGGGCGGGGTCTAAAGTGGGTGTTACCACATCTTTTGTGAACGTTTAATTAAACAAAGTGCTATGTGGAAAATTAATTTGGTTATTAATGAGAGGTACTCTATTATTCACCGCCTCCTTAAAGTAAAAAATTTCTAAATTATTCAATTTTAAACCTATATTTTTAGTATTTAATATTTTCACCCCTATTTTTGGGTCAAATTTATGATTATTTTCTATGAGGTGGTTGGAAAATTCGGAAAAATTGTTGTTATTAAGACACCTCATATGTTCTTTAATTCTAGTATTAAAATTACGAGATGTCCTTCCAATATAATGTGCTGGACACGAGCTACATGTTAACTGGTAGATTCCTGAGTTGTCCATTATATCATTTTTATCTTTATTGTTATCACCCGTATTGTATACTTTCGCAGATATAAGCGTTTAAAATGTGACATATTTTCTTAACCAGCTAGAAGATAGATCACCACACTTTCAAATATACTACAATATGTGTTGGATTGTTGTTTGATCTTACCAAGTTTTTCACGTATGCCTTATCATCCTGTTGCCTTCGAAACTCGCCTCATATAATAAATATAACATAATATATTTTATAGAGTAAGGTTACAATATTTCTCGCTGTCACGAATCCTCTTCCCCCTTTTTATAGACGGGATAAGCTGGAGAAGCCAAACAAATAGGGCCGTGGGAGTTGGAGAAGTGGAAATCGATTCCTCACTCTTCGCGGATGACACAGCGAGGCTGGCGCCTACACAAGAGGATCTGAGAGAATGAAGAAATTCCTTTAATGGAGAGCGCACTCAAGTTGGGATGAAGATTACCACTGCCAAAACACAGGTATCATCGTAAGAAGAGACCAAGAGCAGTGCTCGATCAGTATACAGGGGATGCAACCGAAGCAAGTCGATTAATATAAATCGATAAAACTGTAGAAAAAATAAGAAAACTCATATATGTATTTATTAATACGATAAAAATTAAAAAGATAAAATAGGCACACTTCACAAACACACTAACGCATATAACCTCATATATATATGATATATTTTCTATTATGTTACTTTAAACACTTTATTATCTATTTACTATGTTTTGAACCTATATAATATTGTAAACTATGCCTGTCTCAACACAGATATTTCTAGTGAGACAGGCATAGTCCAAACAAAATTTTATACTTAAAATTAAATAGAAATAAATATATTAAAAATTTAAAAAAAATATATTTTAGGAATAAAATTGTTAACATTACTATATTACGCTCTAGTGCAGTCAGTTATACATTATGGTATTATCTCATGGGGTAGTGCATACACAACTACATTAAAATTTTTAGAAGTTGCCCAGAAATTGATTATAAAGATCATTCTTAAAAGCATTATGATTATCCGACAATAGACCTTTTTAATAAATTACAAGTCCCCACATTACAAAGTATACATAAACAAAATTGCATTCTTCAACTTTATAATTATTTTTCACAGTAATAAGGAGCTGAACCAAACAGTGTCAAGTAGCATAAATATAACACTTGGTAAATTTCGTATCCCTGTGATACATACTACAACTGGTCAGCATCACTACACATTCAGAGGTGTGAAATGGTTTAACGAATTGCCGGTTGAAATGAAAATTGAAAAAAAAATGAGGCATTTAAAAATAAACGTTAAACCTTCAGAGTTCACAGAATGTTAGTTAACTTAGTAAAAACGACTACCAGATTCGATGATAAAAACCATGAAAATTTTCCAATTGGAATTCGAAGGTTTTTATTTGACTCGTATTAAAGGGAATGAATTTTTCATATTCGATATAAGTTACTGTAATGATGGTTCAACGTTTTACAAAAAATAAGTCAGAAAATTTGAAAAAAAATTCAAACTTTGATGTCGCATATATATTAGGTCATAATATCTTGAACATTTTCGACTCATAATCAAGACAGTAATATAGTCCTGCGAGGTTGTTAATGTTTTCCAAATAACCCTGTACAGTCAAAATTAGTATTAAAATGCACCCGAACCGATCTAAAAGACATGTTGACGTCAAAACATGAAAATTACTCAATTTTTTTTTACGTTAAGTAAGACAGACTTTTCTCTTCCTATTATGTCCTTGCGGCGACAGATAATTAATGATGTACGGCCACGAAACGATTAACCCGCGCCATGAACGCGTTTTTTCAGCGTTTCTGAACTATTATAAAACTCTTACGTGATAAAATAACAAGCAGAGCGCGTAATTATGACGTGCAAAATCTGTTTTTAACTAACTAACTAACTAACCATCACGCCGTTTCCCCGCGGGGGTAGGCAGAGAGGATTGAACGCCACACTCTTCTATCCTGGCATACGACTTTTGCTTCGGCCACATTCATACATCTTCTCATACAAGTTCTACGGTTGTTGCAGCTTTTAACGGGGCCATCGTCAAACACTTGTTGTATCTGATCGTGCCAGGTCTTTCGCGGGCGCCCTCTATTTATGTTGCCTTTAATATATTTTCTGAACCATCCTTTCCTCGTTCATACGTTCCACACGACCAAACCATCTCAGCACTCCTTTCTTTATTCTATCTACCACACCACAGCCAGCATTGCATTCACGTCTAATTTGTTCATTCCTTACTCTATCGACCAAAGATTTTCCACACAAGCGTCTTAGTGACCGCATTTCTACCGCATTCAATCTACTTTCATTCCTCTTTTGCCAATTCCAAGCTTCACTTCCATACATTAGGGTTGGCACTAGAACGCCATTATGTACCGCTAGTCTTGCTTCCTTTGACAGATTCTTAATGGCCATAATTGGATTTAGAGCACCATTAATCAACATCTGTTTTTATAACTAACCAAATAAATATTTTTAACTCCGGTCATATTCTTACATCTTCTCATGCGCGCTATACGGTTGTTACAACTTTAGTCAGGACTATTCTCCAATATTTTTTGCGTCTGGTAGTGCCAGGTCTTTCCTAAATTGTTATTCACAATATTGTGGTATTGGCGCAGCATCTTTTTTTAGATTTTCGAAATTTTACAATTCTGGACACAAAGAGATATTTAATATTTAGTTATTTATTTAAAACAGTGGCATATACAAATTAACATGTAATCATAAAGATTGCAATGCCACATATATAGGACAAACGGGAAGGTCTTTTTTAACTAGATTCGCGGAACACATGCGCTGCTATAAAAATAAAAATTTAGAGTCAAAATTTGCGGCCCATCTATTAAATAAAAACCACGTCCGGCAAGGTGATAACGAACCAAAACCTTTACATATAGAAACAAAAGGTTTTAGGATGAATTTACTTGAGCAACTAGAAATAAAAAAATATAAAAAGGATCCAAATATTAAACTTTTAAATAATCAACAAAAAATGATCTTCTCTCCACTTCTAAATATTTTTAAAAAACCAATAATCAAGGACATAAATTAAAATAATATTTATAAATAACACTTACAGAAAACGGGGAATTTTGATAATTAAGCATAACGTTAACCGAGGCACCTTTAATGATAAGTGCCCGGGAAAAAACGTACATTACTACAGGGCTTCACCACAAATATCTAATTACTCTAAATGGGAAGGGGTAACTTAAAATTGTATAAATAAGTCGTTTGTACGTGGTATATCCACTGTTTGATAATGGCCTTACAAGCCGAAACAGCTGTAACACATAAAAATACTTAACCCGTAGAACTTAATAATAATATTTATTAAAATTTAATTTATTTTAAATTTCGCTAAAAATAAAAAATAAAAAAAATATTTAGTTACTTGTTATAGATCACTTCTCACACGTCAGTAGGTACTTTCTTGATTTACTATCGATGGAACACACATGCACTGGCAACGCTGTATGCCAATATTCCGCGCAGCGCGGCGCCCTCGCGTTAATAGACCCGCGTTCACGTCGCTTTCTCGATGTTTCCAGAATCCGGTGGACCATCCCAGAACCTTCTAGTAATTTACAATTTTAATGTAATCGTTGTAGAGTGCTGTAAAATCATCTATGACATGTAATTCTTACTGATTCTACCTACCATCTCGTGACAGTATATTCGTGAAAGTAATAATTCTACTCCTTCGTTTTTTTATTGTGCTAAACTTACTAGACCCGTGTTCTAACACGTTTTTATTTTTTACTATGAACACAGATCAAATTAGACCTTTCTTGGAGTAAGTAATAAATTAAAACTAAGCTAACTATCGGAAGGGTAGATTAAAAATCGTCATGTATTATTTATCGTGTATCATATTATTAATTACTAGCTATGCCCTTGGCTTTGCACGCGTAGATTTTAAGTAATTTTTAATCATATTTTATCAATTTATGTATTAACCTTAACGTAAAGATATATGTCGTCGTGGACTTTTTTATAGAACTTTCTGAATGTTACAACTTTTCTATAGAAAGAATTTAAATATCTCTCACCGTTGAGACTGCGTTCGTAAAAAACGCATCGCTCGACCATTTTTTCGTCGACTTTAGTTGTAAAATAGGTGACCACGAAAATTCATTTTATTTTAACGAGATAATTTATAACCTATGCCCACCCTGAAAGTCCATTTCAAATATTAGTGAAAACATTTTTGAAATCAGATTAGTAGTTTCGAAGATTACTACCTACATAGAAACTTACAAACATACAAACTTTACCTCTTTATACAGGGTTATTTGGAAAACATTAATAATCTAGCAGTACTATATTCCTCCCTTGATTATGAGTCGAAAATATTCAAGCTATTATGACCTAATATCAATAGTTAAGGAGATATGCGACATCAAATTTTGCATTTTTTTTTTCAATATTTCTGAATTATTTTTTTGCAAAACGTTGAACTGTCATCATAGTAACTCATATTGAATATTAAAAATTCATTCCCTTTAACACAAATCAAATAAAAACCTTCAAATTCCAATTGGAAAATATTCCAATTGGAATTTTTTCAGGGTTTTTATCATTTTATTTAATTTGTATTGAAACGAATGAATTTTTCGTAATCGATATGAGTTACGGTAATGATACTCCAACGTTTTACAAAAAATAAATCAGAAATATTTTTAAAAAAGGCAAACTTTGATGTCGCATATCTCCTTAACTATTGATATTAGGTCACGATAGCTTGAACATTTTCGACTCGTAATCAAGGGAGGAATATAGTCCTGCGAGGTTATTAATGTTTTCCAAATAACCCTATATACTAGTATAGTATAGATGTAGGCGAAAGTACACAACCAATAGGCAATAATAAATCAATAAGTTTTATATGCGTTTAATACTAAGTATTGTAAATTATTATATAAATAAAAGACGCTCTCTAAAATAATTGTTTTGATGTTTGTGCAAAGAGAGGACGAAATAATGGCGAGCACTTAAGACAGACTCGTGAAAAATCTTATCAAAATAAATAAACATAAAATGAATTCAAGTGACCTTTGTCAAGAGAATTTCTTCAGAAAATATAGTATTTTCTCTCGTTGAAGAAATTCTGTGTAATGGAGGGACCAAAAAAAATTATCACAAGGGTCTAAAATAATGTAAATATACATTTTCGAAGTCTCTGGAACGTTCTGCATGAATCTAGAATTAATTAACTCTTTTTTTATTTGTTTATTTAAAATATAATAGAAACCTGAAAAAGTTTAAGGATAACATTTTTTGCACGATTCAATATAGGAATATAATAATAATATAATTTAGATACAAAATCATTTTTTATAATTGGCCGAGTTTTAGCATTTATGTCACATCTGTTTTGAATTTGTCAGTAGTTAGTTGTTTGGTCTGTTGTGGTAGGTCGTTGTATAGTTTTAATCCGTTGCAAATTAGTCGGGATTGTCCTCTTTTTGTTTTGGCGTGTGTTATGTGATAGTTTTGAGCCGTTCTAGTGTTGTGTTGGTGTATTTTGTGTAATTTTATGTCTTCGTCTTGTATTTCGCCATTTGCTAGTTTGTGAATGATTTTAAGTGTTTCGATTTTTGTAATGCTTTCAATGTTTAATTGTTGTGTTATGCGGTATACAGTTTCAGTTGGTGTCAGGTATTTCAGATCATAGACCGTTTTTAGTTTTTTTTTGGCCCCACTTGTCAACTACCCCCACCATAACTATAGCCACGCCCATGGCTGTATCTTCGTCAGTGGTATCGAAACCGGTAGACGTAGAGTTACTCCAAGTGGTCAGTATTTTTTTTAAAATTAATTAATAATTACTTACTTAATTAATTAATTAATCACCACCAAAACACACAGTTCTCGCGGCAGCATTCTTCTTATAGTAATTCGACACGGTCGAAGAATCACACCCCACGTGTGGAGAGACATGCGACAGAAATGCAACTACTGACCGTCAATACGGATGGCAGGAATATTCAGTAGAATCCAAAAAATGTATGTATAATGGCATGACAAAGAGATTTAGGTAACAATAATACAAAACTCAAAGCCACGCGCCAACATATGTATGTTAATTTTAAAACACTTAAAAGACTGAGCTTAAAAATATCTTTGGTAACGGTGGTGTAACACAACGTTACAGGAATAAAAATTGACATAGTTTTTAATATGTGGTAAAAAAAATATATTTTCAATACAGATAAGACTTTTTAAAGATCCCTTTATATAATTATGTAAGATAAACATACATATTTGCATTATTTTAGTAAATTATCAGAAAACGTGGCATATCGAATTCGCGTGCGCTCACGCCGACGCATCATTACCAACTGAGTTCGATGACGCGGCCGATTGCGGTCCGTCTTTGTCTAACGGGATTCTGCCATGCTCTTTCGATATTGTTTTCTCTTTCACCGAAGCCCAAGCAAGCGTGTCTCTGTCCTACAAGAAACCTGTGGTATTGTCGTGCTCTTTCTTACTCGATTTAACTGCGACGTGCAAAATTCTGATTTCTTTTACTCACTGGCCAAAAATACGACAGTAATGAATAAATATTTTTAAATTAAAAAATCCGTACATTCATAAAAAATTAGTTTAGTAATTTTGGTTTTAAAATGTCTACTGGATGATTACAAAAAATATGACGTTTTAGGTTTGTAAATAAGGTAGATATTAAATATTTTCTATGACATGTAGACCTACGTTACATCACCGACACACAAGGGTTAAGATTTGCGGTTAATTTTCACATAGACAGATAAGTATAATTTTTTATGTATTATTTTTATGCAGATCTTAACGTTTCGCTAAAGTCTTATCCAGCGTCATCAGGAGAGCGTCCTATCATCGCGCGTGAGTTCGGTCTCTACCTCCGCGGTGATAGGACGCTCTCCTGACGACGCTGGATACGACTTCAGCGAAACGTCGAGATTTGCTTCTCAGTGAAATATACGGTTCGTATAAAATATCCAATTTATGCAACACATAAACATGTCTTTGTATGTGTGTACTAATAACCCGTATAACCAACCTGTGTCCTGGGTGACGTCGAACAGCTTGGCCACCAGGTAGCGCGAGTCCTGCGGGCCCCGGGCCAGGAACAGGCTGCCCCGGTCGGCGTGCGTGAGCAGGCTCACGTTGACGAGGATCTTGTGGCACAGCACGTCGATGTCCAGCTCGTTGGCCACGTCCCTGATGAGCTCCATGAAGAGCTCCCCCTCGTCCAGCGCGCGCAGCTGCAGCCGCGATACGGAGGGGGGCGCCCGCCCGCGGGCGCTCGGGGACCTGGAGCGCTGCAACAAAACGTAGCGTCAGTAACTTGGAAATTACTGGAAGGGTCTCGAATAAACGGTGGAAATACCGACTAAATTCGCGAAAAATAGAAAACCGTTTTTGTATATAAGCGAGACGTCGCCGATGCAAAACATAGTATATCTTGACAGTTTGGTGATTTCATAGAAAATATCCAGTGCCTACCGGGAGTTCGATAGTGAATATATGCGATCACAAACGTTGTTACGGCCGCTTTTTTGTGGAACACTAAAAATATAGTAGGGCTTGGCAAAGATGCGAAATAAAATGTCAATTTTATCGGGCCTCAGATAGTTATTATTATTACCAGATTACATTGTTTTTTATAATAAGTTTCATTTGTCCCCAACGTTTATTTCATATCGAAGCTATCAATCCTTAGTACACAACTTATTATTAGTATAAAAAGATTATTATGATTATGTACAAGTTATAATTATAACAATATTACATTGTTTTTTATAATAAGTTTCATTTTTCCCCCACGTTTATTTCATATCGAAGCTATCAATCCTTAGTATACAACTTATTATCACTTTAACAAGATTATCATTGTTAGGTACAAGTTATTATTGTAAAAAGATTCTATTGTTTTTTATAATAAGTTTCATTTGTTCCCCGCGTTTGTTTCATATCGAAGCTATCGATCCTTAATATACAACTTATTATCACTATAACAAGATTATTATTATTAGGTACAAGTTATTATTGTAAGAAGATTCCATTGTTTTTTATAATAAGTTTCATTTGTTCCCCACGTTTGTTTCGTATCGAAGCTATCAATCACTAGAATACAACTCACGGTTTCATTACTAATTAAAAGATGGAAATGAAATGAGCAAACGTACAAATGGTTGGTAGAAGAAAATTATAAAGGGAAAGGGAACTGCAGAAGAGTTGTAAATGCTTTTTAAACCCCCGGTGTATGTTGGTACCTCAAGAGCTTTCCGCCGATGACCTCACGCCATTTTTCTACATTTTTGGATATCAACTACGCTCATTAAAAAAAAGACTTTATTATTTTCCATCAAAATCCATGTTGTAAAGTCGGTTCAACGATTACAAATAAAAATCCGAAATCCCAATCGTAATAATTTCGTTATCTGTCCTTTCTTCTGTCCGTCTGTCTGTCCCCGTAACTTCGTGTGACGTCTGTAACTATGGATGGAACTGTACGGAAATTCGGAAACTATTTTGATTTATTGGTTTATTCGAATTTTCTATTTAAGTTTGCAGTTTTCATTTTGAACAAGAGCAAGTCTCTATTCTATTATTCTATGACAAGAGTATGCCAGTAATAAGCATGTGTGTTTGATTAAACACAGGAACTGTTTTGATTTATTGGTCCACTTGAATTTTCTATTTCAGTTTGCAAAGTTTCAATTTTGAACTACAGTTCCTCTCTATTCTGTGACAAGAATGCCACTAAAAAGCATGAGTGTTTGATATTTAGCTTAGAGCATGCTTAAAATAATCATGCTAATAATGAGAAAGTGTGTACAGTTGTTAGGGCATGCTAGTTTTGAGCATGCTCAAAATAAGCATGTGTATCTGTACCTTTAGGAACTGACGTGTAAAATTACCGTCATTTTTGACGGGTTACAGCTAATCAATACATAAAAATCATCCATAGACATAAGGCAGGATATTCCAAAAAACTCCGTTGATTTTGATAGATCGCAACCATTTTAAACTATCTTATCTATTCTTAACCATAAACCATTTTAAATATAAAATATAACAAAATAAATCACTCCTGCTTTGGAAGGTGTCACGTATTTAATTGATGACGTCAAATAAACAGTCTGATAACACCGGATATTTTCACCCACACTAAACACTAAACTCGACTAGCGATTTCATTAGGGTGACACTGAACTTATCCATTATTTGATAATAATAATCTCACCACCCGTAACACGAAACAAAATTGATAAAACTAATCCATTATTTGATATTTATCGTATAACGTCAACCTTGCCAATATTAGATAATCGACTGTCGCTATATCGTTTCTTTATGCGTGCAAAAGTTATAAAAATGAAAAATTGACATATTTTGACGATATCATGAGATATTTTTTTATTAATAAACGCCTTCAGGGTTTTTACAAATAATAAGGTTTAGTATACATGTAATTTGAATTCATTATTTGACAAACAAACAACTGACAATCGACCTATTGTAAAAATTATGTTTTAATGATAATATACAGGTGTATGATAATTTAATAATTGATAATGTGTCTGTGAATGTTAATTGATTTCAGGTATGATGAGTACTTTTATTATTTTTAAATTTTTATGTGAAATATTATGTTCTTTTGTTTAATAAAATATATACTCTTTTCAGAGCAACGCAAAACTATTATTTATTATTATTATTTACACAAACTAAAATATTTGGGAAACCACATTGTATACATTAAATGAATGAATACGTTTAACAATAAATAGTGATTTCGCATGAAATATAAACAAGAAAATATAATAATATAAAGTGGAAAGCAAATACATAGCAATAGCACAATACTAAAATGTAAATATCATATAAAATTATAAGCAAGTATATAGGAAAAGCAGAAGTTTAAAGAAAGCATATTAAAATACAACAAAATAAAATAATAATAATAATAGAAAGTAGAAAGTAGTAGCACAAGTTTAGTAAAGCATAATGTAATAAAACAATTACATAACAGTTTGTTATTTCACCCCTTGAACAATTGAAATACAATCCACTTATTTAAGTCCAATCTGACGAGTGCTAGTATTCTTTCAATACACCTTTAAAAATATGTTAAAATATTAAAAATATGGTGGCAAAAACGTCAAGTTGCTCGTATTTTTTCGCTAGTCTAGGAAGCCTTTGCAGAGGGGATACTTTCAGAATATTACAAGATTATCTCATCTTCAAGGCGAGATTGCGAGCAGAAGAATCTCTAACAGACGAAAAGGTCCGCAGAGCGGAGCAGCAAGCAACCAGCGACAGCCAATCACAGACTACAATGGCCGCGTAGCAGCCACTACTGGCCTGCAAAGCGGCATTTATTTAACATACCTTTATTTAATCTAACCGCCAGTTACAAAAATAGATTTTTTTTTCTTTTCCAATATGTTTTCATCCCGTTTTTTCTCATCGTAACTAAAGAAATAATCGTTCTCGAAACCAGTTGGATATTGTATTGTATTTAAACGAAACACTGGAAATTAATTTTTAATTAATTCACATAGACTCTAATTTAATCTAATTTCGCACTAATTATCAATTCTAAATAACTTGTCTCATTTACTGATACACGTTGCTCAAATCGCTCAGGTTCGCACTAGAAAACTTCTCGATTGCCGGTAGGTACTTTCTTTCTTTATTGTCGCTGGAATACATACGTGCTAGCTGTACTAGCAACCACACCGTATCGCCTTTTATGCGATAGCCCGCTATCAACAATAACAACTGTTCCGCGCAGTTGCTTTTATAGACCCATGTTCATATCGCTTTCTCGATGTTTCCAAAACCCGGTGGACCGTTGGAGAAATTTCGATGCGTAATTCCTTCTAATTCTACCATCTCATGACACTTTGAATGAAATCAAGTGATTATATAAAGAAAGTTCATAAAAATTGCCTGTAGGGTATCCGTAACTCAAAGGTATTGAGAGAGATGGTTCCGTTTATCCATTCGGAAAGATCTATTACGTTTGTGATAGAAATGGCGACCAATAAATATAATTGATTTATGGATTTAATAAATCCTTTGCACTGAAGTATCTCCAAACCAAAATAGGGTGTCTTTCCGCTTCTTAATTACATCCGGTCTGGACGCTACAGATAAGACGCATTGGTCGTAAAATTGTTGTAACTACGGCTGCTGGATTATTGGAGAAAACCTCCTAAAGTAGCTCCAGTAAAATACAAACGCGTCTAGTGATGCAGATAAATTCTGATTGCTGAAACTCTAGGACACCAACAAGATAGCCCTATATTCATAACACAAGCGTTAAATTACTTTAAAATAGTCACGCGGGTCGTGGCTACGGGAGGCAAATGAAAATACTGGTAATTTATTAGCAATGTATTCATTAATGATTAATTAATCATTACATGTAAAAAGTCACTGAACACGAATTAAACTTAACGCCATTGCTTAAATCACACTGTTTGGTAATATATCACTCATATATAAATACTTTATTATCACTGGGTAGCACTTTATTCATCACATGTACAACATTCAATTCTCGCACGTGCTATTTATCGAATTTATTTATTTCGCCCCTTATTTATTCGCTCGATATCTGACGCTTCGAAATTTCACAACTGGGCACACCTGGTGGTCGTCTCGCGCGTACTTTGCCGTGAATGATCTGTCAAAACACGACACTGCGGTGGCCTAGATCCGCGCTATTTATACCCTAAACTGGATTATCGAACCTTCTAGATTATCCTAGTGTTTAGGAGAAGGTTCCCGTTGCTTCTAGGTGTTTTAATACACTTCCCTAATGCTGTAGATAATACGAGAGTGTGGTAGACTGTGCTAGAGTCTTCTAAGTTGCTCATTGACATATAATGAGGGATTATTTACGTAATCTCTTTTGCTATTTCGTCACAATAGTAAGAATATCGGTGCGACACATATTCCGTGTTGTCATCCAGTGACACGTCCGCAATCATAATGTCTCTTGACAATATAATAAAATAATAAGACAATTGTTATCAATGTAGAAGAAATAAATCAGTCATTTCAAAAAAATCCATTAGTCACTGAATTATTGTAGGCAGCGAGCGACTCAATATACCAATTAGCTCTGAGGAAAAGTTTTCAATTCCATCCAATCCAGGTGTTGGTGAATAGATGCCATAATTACTAGCTTAACTATCTACATTGAATTGAATTTAAAACCCGGTTGTTAAGACAACTCGACTTGAAACTTTATTAAGATGAAGCAACTTTCTTTAAGATGAAACACGAAGCTTGTCTAGCAAACTTTGAAGGTTCCTCATGTAGATGATAATTGAAATTAACGAATTGTCCGGCTGACTTATGAATTAAATCAAACATTTAAGTATTACGACACAAGTCACCAGTGGACATGCCTGATTTATAGTTAGTAAATACACAGTATACTAAGAACAGTAATACGTCTTCATACAAACTGGCCGCTACCCATTAGAACGTGTGCGTGCGTGCTCAGCGCCGTGTACGCACGCACTGTGACGCACACATTGACATAGAATATGGGGGCACAAGGCGGCGGCAGTAAGGGCCGTGCCTTCGGTGCCATTCGCGCTCGCAGCCGCCGCTTTAGAAAAAAATGCGCTACCTGAAAAAAAACCTTTTTTTATGTTTGTGGTGCTCTACTAAAAAGGTGTGTTGATTATCACAAAGACTGTGAGTTTTTAAAAGTCTTTGTTGATTTTAATCAGCGTTCTTGCAATTTAAGTGCAGAAACTAGGTATACTAATTACAGAAATTTTCGGGTTTCGTGTCTACCTTATCGGAATCTCAGACGCTACGAGTTAAAAGAAAGGGATTAAAAATAAAGTGACAACCCTAGCGTCAATGCAAGAGTAGGCTAATAACTCAACAATAACAAGTTAGTAAAAATATGTATTCTTGGAAGTATTTGAATTTAATTTTAGCGTTTTTGATCCGTATTTGAACGGAATTTATATTAAAGAATCGTAGCACATATAAATTCTCACCGCATACGTGAATTTCTCTTTCACACGGCGTGTAAAAATTACACGCTGTCATTAATAATATTTTTAATGTATTATATTACAAAAACATTGTGGTGCAACATGTTTAAAATAAATTATTCAATTAACTGTGTACTTAACCGCATGCGTTTATTTATTTCAGTCAGTTTTGGAAAAACCGTTTCACCTTTTTTCATCAGGGTAATAATGTTTTTTTTTCAATTGATTCAGAAACATTGTAGATTGACATTTTTAAAAATATTGATTGTATTATTTGTATACATCCACTTATATTATTTGATTAATTACACATACGTGTTTCGGAAATATCGACCGAAAAAACCGATCGGAATTTCAATCTAAGGTTAAAGAGCATTTGAAATGTCTGAATAATCACGGTTTTTCTGAATTATCAAATCACTTATTAGAAAATGATCACGGTTTTGATAAAAATTTAGGACTTTCTATTTTACACATAAATAATTTTGGTCTGAAATTGAATAATTTGGAATCATTAGAAATTAGTATAGCTTGTAATAGTGAAAAAAATATTATTAATAATCAATTAAATTTAATACTAGCCCAATTCTAAAAATTTTTCCAATAATTGCGAGTGCGAGAATATTTAAAAATAAATTTTCAAATAATTTAGAAAAACAAAAAACAAAATACATTATTCATTTTGATATTTTAACATAGTATATATAACATGTAGGTGTAATTAATCAAATAATATAAGTAGATTTATACAAATAATACAATCAATATTTTTTAATGATGTTTTTATTACCCGGATGAAAAAAAAAGATTTTTCCGAAACTGATTGGTATAAATACGACGTGGTTAATTAAAATAAAATATTTGTAAAAAAAATTAATAATAAATTAATAACACAGAAAAATTACAGAGACCGTCCGGTAAAATTTATTTGCTTAAAAAAACAAAAAAAAAAAACAAAAAAAAAGCAAACAATATTTACGAAACATAGACGGTTTTCAAGTCTTATGTTTTCCATCGAAGTTTACATACGCGAATATGTTTATTCATGAAAAACCCATGTAAATTTTTTTGTATCTGTACGAAGAGTATAATAAGCTCATTGTTAATACCATTGATCTTATACAAACTACTGATGATAATGAAATCGCATATTTATACGCAAATTGCTGTTAATTTTTTGTCTAAATAGTTTACGGTTTTTAAGCGATCTGCTACTTGCATATTTTAAAGATATAGGCTGAAAAGATTATTTTTAAAAATCCAGCCATACAATAAAAGCCCTACTACTCGCATTGAAACATCTTCGCCATTCATTTCTCAAATATTCTTTGAACCTTTTTAGAATTCTACTTAAACCTTCTGCTATCTAACGACCATTATTTGATATGAGGCGACACCTGGCCCCCTCTCTGTGACATCAGAGCCAATAAAAGTATCTAAGAAATAATATATCTTTTCACTACAGTACTTGTGATTTCAACTAAATCCAGGAAAAGGATCAAACATTTGCCAAAATTATTTTTATAAAAGTCCTTTGTACAGATTCGAACAATTCCATTATCCATTGATCTAAAAGATTTTCATACATTGTCATTTCTAAGGATTTTATTTATGTAGTAGCTGTGGATAACTTCCTATTAATTTCGCTTTCATTTGAAACTAGCTGTAACCCGTCAATACTGACGTACTTTTATATTTCTGTTCCTAAAGAATATGTACGCAAAATTTGGGTGTGAACTGTCAAACGGTGTAGATTTGTATAGAAAATGTATGGGGGGAATTTCGTCTATGTTACCCGCCGGGTCCTAACGAGTATATATTTATAAAAAAGATTATTTATTTATATTATTTATTTATTTATAAAAAAATAAGAATTAAAAAAAAACTAAGAAAAATTAAAAAAGAAAAAAGATGTTACAGGAAGTAACAAAAAGACAACGAAATTATTATTAATGGATATTCAAATCACAATATAAAGGTTATTTTAAAATCTCTATAGAAGTTTTCAAACTTTTGGCTCTACGGTGTTTTTGCAAAAACCATTCAAAAATTTAGTATAGAATAAAATATTGTCACACAAATTTTATTCTATACTAAATTTTTGTACACGTGATATGATACACGTGTCGTGGCTGCAGGAGGAATGAATGAAAACGCTGGGATTTAATAGCGGATTTATTGATTACTGAAGAATGTAAATACCTAGGACACAAGATAAAAATGAACAAACATAACCAAACAGTAGAATCGCCAAAACGAATAGGAATGAGCTGCGCTGCTTTTGGCAAACTCAAACATATCTTCGAGAACAAAGAGATCCCAATTAGCCTAAAAAGAAAAGCCTTTGAATCATGTATACTGCCAGTGATGACGTATGGATTGGAGACTATGGCCCTTTCAAAGAAAAGTGTAGAAAAGCTCAAATGCACGCAACGATCCATGGAGAGATCCATGCTTGGAGTAAGCCTACGAAATAGAATTAGAAATGACGAAATTAGGCGCAGAACTAGAGAAGTGGATATCACGGATCAAGTAGCGAAGCTAAAATGGCAATGGGCAGGAAACTACGTTATAAGGCAGGATGCTACAAGATGGCCTCCCAGCGTTCTGAAATGTAGACCTTGGGAGAGTAAAAGAAGCATCGGAATACCTCAAAAGAGATAGGTCGATGATATAGTCGCTGTGGGAGGAAAGAAATGGCTACAATTAGCAAAGAACAGGGAAGAATGGAAAAAGAAGGAAGAGGCCTATGTCCAGCAGTGGAAAGACGAAGGCTGATGAAAAAGAAGAAGAAGAAGATAAATGTAACTCTATTATTTAAATTAAACTGTTTCGTAATTAATCATTCGTAAATAGACACTTTATTCACTATTCACTAGAACATTCCATCCAATTTCCTCTTATTAAATTATGATTATTATTATTAATTAATTACTTATTATTAATGACGTCTTATTTCGCTTCGGTTTATTTCGCTACTTCGCTAGAACTATCCAGAATATTGCTGTCGAATTATCGCTCGCTTGACACCACTGCCCTCTCGCAACTCGCCGCTGCGTTCGCTTCCGTGCAGCTGTCAAGCGCGCCCGAAAACAACAACGACTCACTCGTCCTTACTCCCGTATGCCGTATTTATATTCGCTAATGCCGATATCGAAATTCTCAAACGTTTCCAGTGTTAACGAGAACTTCCTCGTGGTTTCCAGACTTTTGTAGATGTTTCCCGTAAGCAGTAGATTATGCTAGGCCGTTCTAGAATCTTCGGTAGTGTTGTGATCATTTCAAACAACGGTCACTTGACATGAGTGCGTGATTCTGTTTAGCCTCGTTACAATACGTCTTGAAAACTGTGCTAAAAATTATGATTTTTAAATTGAAATAGCAATGTTATGATGTGTTTATAGTCTCTTTTTTACTTGGTACTTTATTTGAATCTTTTCAAAAATGGGTTTAAAATAAACCCCTTTCCCGTGATCCAATCGAGCTGAAACTTTGCAAACAGACTCGTGGCGACGATCAAGAAGATCTTTCAAATTTTCGTTAAAAAAATTAATACATTTTTGGATTTTTTAAATTTTGAATGGTTTTTTCATACAACTTATTAAGTTGTATGAAAATATTTCAACGCGTCTGATTATGTAGACGCGAAACCTGATTATAGTATAATTTTGGATTTTTAGAAATTTTTTATTACTCCCTTTCTAGCGTCGCCCGACCGAAGCCCAACGCGTAGGTAAAGCGAAAAAAAAAGTTTCAACTAGTAAATGAGAAAGGGAGTATAATAAAAACTTGTTTTTTTTGGGTTACTTTTTATAAATGAATGCATTATATTAAATTTTAATAATAATTAAATATATAAATCTATTTTTAAAAATTCTTCCCTTTATTGAAAAATGTATTATTAACAGTAAGCTGAAAATATTGGTAAATTGATATTTTCACTAAACAGCATAAAGATTAATTTCCGCGCCTCTCACTTCTTCAACAGGGAGGTTTTTATTTCATTTCTATATATAAGAAAAATATAATCTGTACATCGATTGTATGATATGGGTGTCTGTCATGTAATGTATTTTTTTCTGATCAATCGAGTTACAAGAAAAAACCGGCGGCCCTGTTAAGGGCCTTTTTTACCAACCTGCATAGGTTGGCCCTTACGAACATTTTGTATAAGAAAAAGTTTTTTTTATTTTTTATTATAAATTTGGTAATGTGCTTAGAATTGATAATTATACTTAAAATAGAGTGAATTGTGAGCGCGAGCGCGCAGAGGGGCACGAATAAATAAAATCCTTTGGGTATGCCCAGCGCGCTCGACGCAGTTTATTGAAAATAACTTATGTAAATTTCCTTGTTTATTTTAGATGTTATGTTTGTAAAGAATACTACTTCACTTGTGAGCATTTTTCTTAAATTTGTCTATGTCTTTATCTTTATATAATTCATGATTGTAACCATGGTGATGTGGAATAATCCAAGAATATGGTCCCGTTGTTCATACAATGAAAATAAGTATTTCACTATATAATTTAATGTCCTGTTAATTTAATCTAAATAAAATAATCGTAACATAAATTAAACAAACCAAACCTAATAACGTAACCTAACCAAACCTAATAACCTAACCAAACCAAACCTAATAACCTAAACTAACCTCATATATTGCCTATGAAATGTCAAAATATGCAGTGCATTTTTCGTAACTTTAAAGTGTAATATCTTATTTAATACTTACTTTTTTAACGTAAATTATCGTTCATTTTGTTATTAGCACATTCAATAATATAGTGAAATAATCATTTTCGTTGTATATGCAATGGGACCATTATCTTGGATTTAGCCATAATTTATTTTTAATATATAAAAAGACTTGAAATAAAGGCTTTAAATGTTGTTTCTTTTATTTTTACAGGTGAGTGAATCTTTTTTTTAACATATTTTCAATTGATTAATTATAAATTTGTATGTTTTGATAAATAAATCTTTTATTTTTACAGAAACACAATTACGTTTTTGTTTTAAAATAACTGCGGTAATTGCTTTGTATATTGTTTTATGTTATTTTATATATAAAATATAATGAATTTGTGTAGCCAGGCTCGCCAGAGAGACCAAGATATACGAAATTATTGTACCAAGCTTGGCGAGCCTGGCACCTTTTGACTGATTATGTCGTTATAGGTGGTCCTGAGGGACACATACTTAATGGAATAAAATAAAAATAAATATGTTTGAAGAAAAGTATGAAAAAACTATAGAAAAATGTTATTATACATATTTTATTGAAATTTTGAATGCGGGACCACTGCTCATAGAGCTGTGATCATAGAGGAGTGATCCCGCCATCAGACAGAGGTCGGCGTGGTCGGTTCTCGAAATGGCGACCTCTGACTGGTTGTTGAAAATGCGCCTGGGCGTGCGGGCCCTAAAAAAGAATATTAAATAAATTACGTGACACAGGGATTCAGAGTTCAGTTCTGCTCTACCTGCGTTCACCTCCACATCTACTTGCTACTTTTTCTTCTCTCCTACTCGACTCCAGCTTCAACCTTTGGACCGCTCTGAGATCCTCAGCGAAATTTAATACGATCTTGTTTTCGTCTGAGAATCTGCGACATCGGTTCCATCAGGTTGACCTGACCACAGAACGGTGGTCTATTTTTCGCGTGTTCCCGTCAGGAACAGTATTTTTATAATGTTCTATTTTTCTGCTATTTTTTACTAATTCAATCATACTGAAACCTCCTTATAATAATAATAATAATATTGGTTTATTTTTATAGCGCCATTTTTGTGAAAATTTCACCTCAAGTGCGCTTTACACACGAAAAACTTATCATACTAAAATCATAGACTAACATAATAAAAAATAAAATGAAAAAGAAAAGAGAAAGAAAAACAGCTCAAAACATAAAATACTAAAAGAAAACAACGAATATTAAAAAGATTCTAAGAAAAAATTTGTAAACAACTGCGTTTTAGGTCTTTTCTTAAATAAAGTCTCTGAATCCATATTTCTTATCACGGAGGGCAGAGTTCCACGCTTTGCCCGCAAATGCCCGTTCGCTGAACCTAGTTTTCTGGAACTGACTTGCCGGTTCCACAACCCTTCCCACCGCTGAAGTAGACGCTGATCTAAGAGTTTGACGTCTCCCATTTATGTTGTCTGGAATACAGAGCTCCTGAAGATACAGAGGCGCCATGTTATGAGTTACCTTGTACATCAACCAACACAGTTTAAACTATAATCTCTCAGAAAAACGAAGCCAGTGCAATTCTCGCAGAAGAGATGTTATGTGCAAGAATTTTGACGCTCCATATATTATCCGTGCTGCAGCGTTTAGAACAGATTGTAGTCTAAGAATGTTCTTAGGTTCTCACGGCCACTCAGAATCTTCAAGTTTGTGTTTACTGGGGTATTATGCCGTGTTGTTACGACCTTTCGGGCCGACGTTTCGGATCCCATTGCAGGGTCCATCATCAGGGCTGATGTGTTGTCTTGAATGTTGGTGTTGTGGTTAAGTATCGGGCTTGCAATACCGTGCCGAAGTCATGATGTATTGTGTTGTATGTATGATTCATCTGTTGTCTGATCACTATCTCTGCGGAGTCTGCGACGAGAATGACTTTGAAGCGCCGGATACCAAGATGTTTTTAATTTGAGACCATCATCTCTATTAATGTTTATCGGATGCTTGTAGATTTCTAGTGCTTCCTTGATAAGACGCGCATGGTGACTCTTAGGCTTTCCAAGGATTTTCGGTTCGAATGCAAAAATGATGGCCGGTATCCATAAAATGCTCAGCCAGTGCTGATTTTTCTGGATGACCGAGTTTGCATGCCCGTTTGTGCTCGTTGACCCTTTTGGAAATGGTACGCGCCGTTTGCCCCACGTATACTTTATCGCAGTCTTGACAATCGAGTCTATACACACCGTCTGTTTCTAAGCGATCTCGATCCTTTGCTGATCTCAACATATCCTTAATTTTGAAGTTGGTACCAAAAACTGTCTTAATGTCTCTTTTCTTGAGAGTTCTGGCAATTCTGTCTGTAACGCTTTGGACAAAAGACAGAAAGGCGATGCCTTTGCACTCAGGTTCTGTATGTCTTTCAGGGCGAACAGACCTCGTACAAACAAACTTGAAGATTGTAGTCTATCCATCGGTAGGCCAGCGTAGATACCATTGCAGTAGTCCACACGTGATACAACAAATGCATTAATGACTAAACGGGCTGCCTCAGAGGGAAGATGTCTGCGAATACTTTTAATCTGTCTCAGTTGATAAAAACATGCACTGACAGTTTTGATGATGAGTGTATTCATGGAGAGATCTGAATCGATGTGTACACCCTACAACCTGACTGCAGATTATTATTATAACTCCTATATTCGTTTATTTCAAGTACCTATATTTGTAAAGCAGGTACTCGTCACAGACTTGAAAATTCTTTGTACCTACAACAAATTGTAATTCATTTTTCAGAAACATCACCCAAATTTCCTCCCAAATAAAGTTCGGGTGAAAAGCCCGCTTTATTTATACTTCGCTTATTCACATTCACTTTCAGCGCTCAGCGTATGTCAATATTTTCCATTTTCCCCGCTAAATCCGTGGAATTTCAATTCCACAAACCGCCCCACCCGTATGAATATGTATCAGTGGAATTCGATTAAAACAGTTATTCCAACGAATTCCGGAAAATTCCAAAGCCGCTTTCAACGACAATGTTAACACACAGGTTATAGCATTGTGGCTCTCTCTTTGATTTGACTATGCCATTTACACAACGTACGGTAAACAATAGAATTGGTAATATTAAATATTACACCCCCACAATGTGCTTGTGGGGTTAGTATCCTAAAAGATTATTTTATTAAATGAAGAACGACAAAGCTGATAACAGAAATATGAACGTAAAATTTATAAGTTCGAAAGTTATATATACAAAGTATATAAAAATTGTACAATTGATAGAAAATAATATATATTTTACATGTACGATTCAAAATATTAAATGCATTCAAAATGCAAAATAAATTTATCTTAAGGCGTCTGTCCACGGAACTAGACACGATGAGATATTCGAACAGATTTTATTGAGTCCTCTGGTTTGTGTTTTATGGGGTAATATGCCGTGTTTTTTTATGCCATCGGGGCTGATGTAATGCTGATGATGGACCCTGCAACGGGATTCTAAACTTTGGCCAGAAAGGTCGTCAAATTACGGCGTATTACCCCGGAAAACGCAAACCAGAATATTCCGAACCGCCGTAAAAACCTAAGAACATATTTATATTTAGTTGAGGTACATCTCAGTACCACATATACATTGAGATTTTAATCTGGAGATAAACTCAGAGATCAGCTTAAGATTGGTAGAGAGAAATAACAACATATGTAAACCATTATGGACGTATGGAGTGGAGACAATGGCCCTTACAAAGAAAAGTGTAGAAAAGATCAAATGCACGCAACGATCCATGGAGAGATCCATACTTGGAATAAGCCTAAGAGGCAGAATAAGAAATGATGAAATTAGGCGCAGAACTAGAGTAGTGGGTATCGTGGATTGTGTAGCGAAGCTAAAATGGCAATTGGCAGGGCAGGTTGCAAGGCAGGATGCTACAAGATGGACTCCCAGAGTTCTGAGGTGGAGACCAGGCGTCGGAAGACCTCAAAAGCGATGGGAAGACGACATAACCGCTATGGGGGGAAAGACATGCCTACAATTAGCATACATTAAGGAAGCATGGAAGGGTATGGAAGAGACCTATATCCAGCAGTGGAGAGATGAAGGCCGAAGAAGAAGAAGAAATCATTATACACCACATATGTATAACCGTGGATTTCGTACAACTATCCATTCTGAGAATTAATTAAATATTAATCTAAGATGTTCAATTAGAAATATTTATTGTTGCCTGGGAGGTTCAAAATTACCCTACTGATCAAAGAAATTTGATGTTTGAAGTCCACTGAGTGTGAAGTGGGATGCTAGATAGATGACGAATCTCTAACACATACATATGTTTACGTGGACTACAATACCGACACTTTTCTACAAATAATGGATGCAAAATCCGTAAAGTCGCATCCGCAGATACAGACCATTATAATACACGAAATGTAACATTTATCTATAATTTACCAGTTAATAAATTTACCTCTTTATATATATAGATATACTAATATATAAAGATGTTAGTTTGTGAGTTTACAAGTTTGGATGTAGGAGGTAATCTCCGAAACTACACATCCGATTTCAAAATTTCTTTCACCAATATTTAGAATGAACTTTCAGGGTGGTTAAATGCTGTATATTATTCTGTTAAAATAAAAGAGCTTTTCGTGGTGACCTATTTTATAACTAAATTTGACGAAAAAATGGTCAGCGATGCGTTTTTACGAACGCTGCCTTAAAGATAAGAGATATTTAAATACTTTCTATAGAGAAGTTATAGAACTCAAAAAGTTATATAAAAAAGTTCGCAACGACATATATCTATATGTTAAGGTTAATAACACAAATTGATAAAATATGACTAAAAGTTACTAAAAGTCTACGCTAGCAAAGCCGCTCAGGCACAGCTAGTATTTATATAAATGGCCAATAAGAATCTGTCAAAGGAAGCAAGACTAGCGGTACATAATAGCGTTCTAGTGCCAACCCTAAGTATGGAAGTAAAGCCTGGAATTGGCAAAAGACGAATGAAAGTAGACTGAATGCAGTAGAAATGCGGTCACTAAGACGCTTGTGTGGAAAATCTTTGGTCGATAGAGTAAGGAATGAACAAATTAGACGTGAAATCAATGCTGGCTGTAGTGTGGTAAATAGAATAAAGAAAGGAGTGCTGAGATGGTTTGGTCATGTGGAACGTATGAACGAGGAAAGGATGGTTAAGAAAATATATGAAGCGAGTGTCGAAGGCAACAGGAAAAGAGGACGTCCGCGAAAGACCTGGCATGACTAGATACAACAAATGTTTGAGGATGGCCCCGTTAAAAGCCGCAACAACCGTAGAACGTGTATGAGAAGACGTATGAATGTGGCCGAAGCAAAAGTGGTATGCCAGGATAGAAGAGTGTGGCGTTCAATCCTCCCTGCCTTCTCCTGCGAGGGAACGGCGTGACGGTTAGTTAGTTAGTTAGTTAATAATAAAGTAGGTATGTAGAAATGTCTCGAAATTTTTTATATTAGCTTTAGCCTCTGAAATCTACAAAATATCTTTATTCATCAATATTTATATATAAAAAGAAACCCGTGTTTCCCTATCCGCCAAGTTTTCTTCACAACCAGATACTACCACCCCCTGGTGGTTATGGTGGTGGATAGCCCTTAGTGTCCCATTTAAAATGTGCGAGTTTGGTGGGGGTGGCTGTGCGTGGGTGGGAGTGGGTGACGAGAATGTGCTTTCTAGCACATTTTTTGTTATAGGAAGGCCGCAAATACTTCAGATTGTTTCAATATAGGCGCGCCGACTGTGTCGGTGAGTCTAGAAGGTTCCGGAAAAACCCGCTCTTGAAAGTTCTGGAAGGAGAAGGTTCTAGAAAAGTCCCGAAAGTTCTATAAGGTTCTAAACTATGTGACGGAATGTGTCGGTGTGTCTAGAAGATCCCTATACATTCAATATATCTCTTGAAAGTTCTGGAAGGAGAATGCTCTAGAAGGTTCGCGAAGGCTAAATTTAAGATAATGGTCCCATTGCATATACAACGAAAATGATTATTTCACTATATTATTGAATGTGCTAATAACAAAATGAAAGATAATTTACGTTTAAATAGTAAGTATTAAATAAGATATTACACTTTAAAGTTTCGAAAAATGCACTGCATATTTTGACATTTCATAGGCAATATATGAGGTTAGGTTAGGTTATTAGGTTTGGTTTGGTTAGTTATTAGGTTTAGTTTGTTTAATTTAGATTGCGATTATTTTAGTTAGATTAAATTAACAGGACGTTAAATTATATAGTGAAATACTTATTTTCATTGTATGAACAACGGGACCATCATCTTGGATTATTCCGAGAAGACGTATGAATGTGGCCGAAGCAAAAGTGGTATGCCAGGATAGAAGAGTGAAACGGTGTGACGGTTAGTTATTTAGTTAGTTAATAATAAAGTAGGTATGTAGAAATGTCTCAAAATTTTTATGTTAGGTTCGCCTCTAAAATCCATAAAATATCTTTATTCATATTCAATTAAAATGCAACCGAACCTGATTACCAATACGAAAATATTACTCGAGGAAATCCGAAAATGATCACGCTGAACAGTTTTCCACTTATCACGTTCATATTGATCGCGCGACCGCCCGAACTCGTCGGTCCCATACCGCCAAGTTTCCACGACGGTTTCTGAACCGGGTCCCTGGGGACAAATAAAGGAGGACATTTATATTTCTTATCCACGCCGGGAAGAGCGTTTATCCTTAAAGGACTCCTTTTTCCAACTATTTTTTTTTTTTGAAATTATCGGCAGTTAGGACGAATTGGCCTCTCTTTTATTTGATGGCCCGCCTCGGGGTTGGAGCCGATAGACGGTACATGCTTAATGGATCTTCACAAATTGAAACACGTCTTTATAGTATCTATGTATTACAGTACACAAATTACCCGAATGATTATCAGTTTCGGCAGCAGTGTCGAAATTTGTGAATCCTGAATTACGTATTTTTTTCGAATTTTCGATTCTAAAAATTTTTCAAAAAATAAATTACTATAAAAAAGTTACGGGGATAGACAGATAGACAAACTAACAAATAAATTATAATATTTCGAAATTTTCGTGATTAACTTTGTGGAAGTTCATTGTAAATAACTATGAATAGAACACAACGTTGTTTATTACATCCCCCCTTCTAACCATACTAGCCCCTCCCAGCAACCACTTTCACTTTCCGCCTGCCCCTCCCCCGCTCCCGACAACTCCCGCCCCTATGTAGTAGATAAAATGTCTTCTAGTCTTAAGTTTGTATATTACTGAAGATGATGCAGTAAGCATCGAAAACGTTTTAATTAATTTATTTAATTAAACTGTCATTGTGTGAAGTAAACAACGTTGTGTTCTATTCATAGTTATTTAAAATAAATTATTATAATTGAGATTTACACCCAGTATTCTTATTTTTAGCGAAATTTTAAATAAATTAAATTTTAATAAATATTATTATTATTAATTTCTGCGGGTTAACTATTTTAAGTGTGACAGCTGTTTTGGCTTGCAAGGCCATTATCAAACAGTGGACATACCACTTATAAACGACTTATTTATAAAATTTTAATTTACTGTTAAATAGTCAACAAAAAAATGATCTTCTCTCCACTTCTCAATATATTTAAAAAACCCAAAATCACGGACATAACTTAAAATAATATTTATAAATAACAACTTAATAGAATCACTTACAAAAAACGGGGAATTTTGATAACTAAGCATAACGTTAACCGAGGCACCTTTAATGATAAGTGCCCGGGAAAAAACGAACATTAATTAATATAGGGCTTCACCACAAAAATCTAATTACTCTAAAGGGGAAGGGGTAATATAAAATTTTATAAATAAGTCGTTTGTACGTGGTATATCCACTGTTTGATTTTGGCCTTGCAAGCCGAAACAGCTGTCACATTTAAAATAGTTAACCCGCAAAACTTAATAATAATATATATTTATATATTTATGTATATATTTATGTACTATTTACTTTACTTTACTTTATGCATTAATTATTATCACACATTATGTATAAAAGTGTAACTCCCTCTCCAGACACAAGAGTTAGTCTCTTTTTGGAGAGGTACAATGATAAAAAATTTATGTACCTAATTTTTTTATGTATCAAATATGTAAATATATAAGATTTGTATTTAAAAAAAATTCTAATAAAAAATTTTTTTTAAAAATTTGTTAAAATTTAATTTATTTTAAATTTCAGAAATCTATTAAATAACGGCCTTGCAAGCCGAAACATCTGTCACACTTAAAATAGTTACCCCGCAAAACTTAATACTAATATTTGTTAAAATTTAATTTATTTTAAATTTCAGTAATAATAATTATTAAAATTTTATTTATTTTAAATTTCGCTTAAAATAAATATGGAGTTCTACAAATTAAACACAAGAACCATAAATAAAAAATAATAAAAAAAACAGTTTTCTGTTAGGGTCTCATTAAAAATAAAATAAAAATAAAATTGTCACCGAAGCATAGAATGGAAGTGTTAATAAGGCAATATTTTTACCATCGATAACACCTAGGTGACAATACCCGTCGCTTGCACGGACGCGCCCAGCCAGTCTGGTGGAGACAAAGTGGTTGTTCGGAGGACGAATTCCATATATCGGAATTCGACGTTTTTGTCGGTATTTCCTATAGTAGACCAAATCAAAGTCGGCCATCGACTCGAAAAAACGCAACCTCAGACGTTTGCCCAGATATCCTTATTTATTTCCTAATAGTTTATTAGTGTTGTATTGTACTTCAATGTAAGATAATCGACCGTATTCTGAAATAACCAATATTGCTTCATCGGTATCTTGACAGGTATTGTATAACACTGTAATGCCGTCGTTTTAAGTTTGACAGGTTTGAAATAAATGAATCAACCAACCAGAAAGCACTAAAACGTAACCAAACATTTTAGAGTTTTCTGATTGATTATAAAATCATGTTTCCTATAAATTTATAATCGAATTCAGTACATTATAAATTAATTAATGTATATTATAGATGTCTCACAGAGGCGAAACTGTATTTTTATGGGAAAGTAGGTATAGAAGTCAGTTTTTGGTGTACATAGGACTTACGACCTATCGTATGGTTGGCTTAAGTGATCACTTTACGCATATTTAACGTCACAGGCCGCGTATAAAAGGTGGTTACAATACATATGTGAAGTGAGGCATGCAATTCAAACATATACAACTTCCAAAAATTAGTAAGATGGTATATTCTATCATGGGTGGAAATGGAGAACGTTACATATGTGTAATGTGATCACTTAGCCAACCATACGATAGGTCGTAAGTCCTATGTACACCAAAAAATTACTTCTTTACATACCTTTCCATAAAAATACAGTTTCGTCTCTGTGAGACATGTATAATATACATTAATTGATTAATCATGTCTCTGTGACAAGAAATCCGGCACTACCGTTCTGAAAGATTTGAACAAACTCAAAACATTATAAATTATTAGTCCTCATTCACATTTTTTTTAAATATTGCTGCCCTTGCTTTTATACACCACATGTATACTTCAATCTAGCACCACTCAAAAACTTCATCTTAGCGCTACTCAATAAATGGAATTAAATCATCATCCCTAAATTAACATTGGCCAATCACTCATTGTATCTCACTTCCTCTTCCCTCTACCAATGCGAATCCCTCTCTCAAATCATACCTGTTCCCGTGTTACTATCAAAACTTCTTAAATAACTCATCGCTTTTCTTATTAAGTCGCTTATCTTTTATATTGTTCACTTTTAATATTGTCTGTTGCTTACCATAAATTAACTTAAAAATTTTATCTTTGTGCTTTTTTTTACTACACCTAAAACATCTGTCAATCTTTGGTGGCCCCATTAGTCTAGTAGGAAAAACGCTGGCTTCTCATTTTGGAGGTTCCCAGTTCGATTCCTGAAAAGGTCACTTTACATCTATGTGATTCTCTCAAGTCTAGATTTTTTTGTGAAATGTTTCGCTACATTAATTGGACCGCATAGCCTGTTGTAGCGTTAAAAATTATATTATAATATTTAAAATATTAATAAGTTCAAGCAATATACACAGAAGTAAATTATTAGAAATGAATCTGTTATAATTCCTTAGTAAATAAATATGCCAGAACAGAAAATTGCAGTATTTTATCCTCTGCTAACCTAACCTTTGGTAAAATGGCATGATGGTTAGTCAGTTAAAATTACAGCGCAATATTAATAATTTGCAATAGATGAATTTTAATTCTGAGCCAATCTTTAAATTTTGAAGTAATACAGAAAGGACTAATTGCCTTTTAAAGAAAATTAACAAAGTTGTGTTTTAAAGATAAAGTGAAAGTTCAAGTTTGGAACGGAACAGTTCCGGCCGGAAAACGGGAATCGGAAAATTCGTCGAATTTATAAGTCCACAAGCCTCGGGATAACGAAAGAAGACTTCTTAATACTTTTTATTCCAATTTCTTAGGTTTGCATAGTGCGGGCGAAGTTATAACGAGTTCAGCAAAGTTTATAAATTTGCAGTATCTATCCTATAAACAGATAATTCGTTCAGTCCTGGTAATATTGGATTTATCGTTACACAATTATTTGAAGTTCATTATTATTATTATTATTTTTTTTTTATTTATTTATAATTTTTTTTTTTAACATCTCAGACACACAAAACATCACATTGATATTTGTCTGTAGGTGCATCAATACATATATATAAATAAATTGTATTTACCAGAAATACATTCATATTAATTAATTACAATAGATCTTATAAACTCAAATACAAATCAACAATACTATACAACAATACAAGAAAAAATACAAATATTACCAAAACCAAATAAGTCTCTTTAATTTAATAACATATTCATTAATTCTGTATTTTGCCCTTTTTTATTAATATCCATTTTGACACGACATGGGATTTTTTTAAATATTTTTGGTATGACATATTTTAATGTTCTTTGTCCATATTTATTTATGACCTTCGGTATTCAATAGTCCTTCTTTAACCGTAAATCTGGTACTATGTTTATGAATCAATCTACGCTTATATGTCCCATCTTCATGATATCGTGTAATTAGTTTGTACCACAAGATAGCATTAATTGGCATAGAGCCTTGTTTCTTGAAGAGTTCCTGTATATCTTTAACTTTTTTTTTTTTTAACACAAGTATTTGAAGCTTCATCAAGAAGCTATCAACCGCTTATGTAGAACTTCGTATCCTGAACAACCTACTTATCCCACGCCTATAGCATTTTCTTTGACATTTTGGAACTGCCACAAAATAAATACCTTCCACAAAATTTGAACAAGAAACTCAAAAAAATTATGTCAACTATGAAACTGGACAGAGGTCATGAAGGCTCTGGACCAATCATTGCCCTGAACATCTGGAATGAAAGGTCTACGAATGGCCCAAGATCGCGATGAGTGGAAAAATCTGATTTGTATGTCAACGGCGAGTTGATCATGATCTTCAATCATGGAGAATTTGAGAAATATTGGACTGACAACCTGTTTTTTTATTTAATTATTTTTTGAGAAAAATACTATACAATGTAATAAAAAAATTATATAGTATCGAAAAAATATTCATTTAGCATGACCAGTGAAGTTTTCTCGTAGCTAGTAAAAAACTAAGTAAAAAAAAAAAGATGTGATAAAAGTTTAAATTATGATAGGTAATCATTTCAAAGATTTAAATTATGATAATGCATAAAATGGGAAGGGTGGGGTGAGGCAGGAAATGGGATTCAATTAAAGAAGTTTTAGATTTATTTAAATAATCATAAATGAGATTACGGAGTTTCATTTTAAATAAGAAGCAAATTGGCAATAAAAATGCCTAGGTTATTTGTAGAATTAAACAGATTGTATTTTGAAGTTGTGGAACGAGTTACAAAGCAGTTTTTTTAAGTAGTTAGTCCTACTAAATTTTGGGTAAAATAAATTATTTGAACGCATTGTATTTGCTCTAATAAATGGGTGAGTCAACCAAATTATTCAAGATTTTATAAAGATAACATAAGATCTTGTATCCATCTTCGATGTGATAGAGGGATTTGTTGATAAACCTGGTCCATGGAATACAAGAATTGAAACGAACGACTTATTTAGCGCGTCGTTTGGTACACTATTTTTATTGTGTTATTATAGCTATCAATGATTTTCCGTTTAAGTAATACATAAGTACAAAATTATGATAACAATCTTCTTCTTCTTCTACCCCTTATACTAATGGGTGGAGGTCCCTGCACCGCACAGAAGATGAATTCACACCAGGACTATCACTATTCACGATCTTTTTACTAAAAAATAAAATTAATAAATATTAGTATGGGGGATTAATCAGCAGCGCATTTACATACACCTGATAACAATTCCTTCTGGGGTATTATCCCGTGTTTTTACGACCTTTCTGGCCGACGTTTCGGATCCCATTGCGTGTATTATTGTGAGAGTTGGTGGTAGTATTGGCTTGCAATACCGTGTCGAAAGCAGGATGAGAACATTGTATTGGCTAGAAATACCGTGTCGAAATCTTGGTGTTTCGGTGTTTATATGCTACATGGCAATACCGTGTTGGAGTCATGTGTTGTCTTGTGCTGTGTGTATGTTTCATCTATTGTCTGATCACTATCTCTGCGGGAACTGCGACGAGATTAACTTTCAAGCGCCGGATACCATGATGTTTTTAATTTGAGACCATCATCTCTATTAATATTTATCGGGTGCTTGTAGATTTCGAGTGCTTCTTGATAAGACGCTTATGGTGACTCTTAGGCTTTCCAAGGATTTTCGGTTCGAATGAAAAATGATGACCGGTATCCAGAAAATGATAACAGTTATTTAGAGTTTGTGTCTAGTAGCAAAAACTTCTGGAGGGGTCTTCTTTATTCAATTTTGAATAGAAAATATTCATTACGCTTTGGGTGAAATGACGACAGTTACGGAGGAAAGCAACATTAAAGTTAGCAATTTTTTTTTATATTTATGATAATTTTCTGTAAAACGTTGGACTGTCACTACAGTAACTAAGTTAAGTAAGAAATATTGAAAATTCATTAACTTTAACACAAGTCAAATAAAATTACTAAAACCATACAAAAAAATCATATTTCTGCACGGTTTTAATAATCTTATTTGAATTGTATCAATGAGAATGAATTTTTAACATTAAATATTTCTTTGTTTATATCTTACTTAATTAATCTAATGTCTTACACAAACGATTACATTAACAATAGATTTATACATGTATGACAATGCGCCCCACTTTTAAATAAGAGAATAAATTCTCATTTAAAAGTGGGTAAGTGTGTGATATAAATGGGTATTAATTATATTATATTGAAAACAGCCACTCTTAAGTTTGTACATTTACCAAATAAATTTAATAAAAAAATATATAATTAACTTGTACGACAATCTAACGATTTACAAGAATAAGCAAGAAATATTGATAAAAGAAAATGCAAACTTATCACTTATCTCCGCATCTGTCAAAATCTCACCTAAAGTGTAAAAAATATTTTATTTTAAAAATTGTTGTCAATTATGACATCCAAGTACTTGATACTGCTCTTACCAGACAAAAACAGACAATTTTCATTGTTACAATTTTTGTTGTCATTACATTGATTGGAGTGGATCTTTATATGAATACGTTCAGATGAATCCTTTTTGGTAATAGAAAACGGAACATATACAGTTTTTTCTGCATTTAAAGACAAAAAGTTTTTGTCAAACCATGATTTCAAAATGTTAGCAGCTCTGTTTGCTTTTGTATTTACATCGCCCCATGTCTTTCCTTTTATACTTAATGCAGTATCATCAGCATAAGATACAAATGAATGAATAAGAAATAAATGAATAGGTTTATGCTAGTAGCTACGAAACATCCTGTATAGTAATTATTTTTCTTGTCCTATCCCTGTCTCGGTGTAACCTGTCTTGAAACAAGGCCCCCCACCTCTCTCGGAGGCTGTACGTCTTCATCTCCGGGCCGCACGCTGCGTGGTCCAGCGGTCAATAAGTTGTTTGGGAAGGCTTTTCCTCACATTACCGGGAGCTTTCCCGGGTGTAATACAATTAATAGGCTTATCTCACCGCAGTTAATAAAGCCATCAAAGTGATGGAAGCTGTATTAAAGTTTCACGTGAAAAGACTGGTCCATGTAGGTTTATTTTAGCCTTTCGGCACATCCAATTTTATTTATTTATAAGGATGCGTGCGATATGCCGAAAGTTGCAATAAAAAGAAGGAATTATTTATATATATATATATATATATATATATATATATATAATATATATATATATCTGGTCTCTCCCGCGCCCACCATCATTACCACCCCCCCCTACAGCGAAGTCAGAGAAATCGAATAGTTATCTCTCAACTGTCAGATAACCAGCTTGAGAATGGTTACCCCAGTGTAACCGAAGTATAGCACAAAAATAAAATATTTTTTACAAATCCGCGAAGTTCCCGAAAAATAATCTTTTTAAAAATGCATATACCTTTTCGCGAAAACTTCTATTTAAACATATTTATATATATTTTAATATTTTTTAAAGATACTAACAGGATAATAGGTACATGATACTCTAATAATAAAATATTATAAATGAAGACTATGCCCACTATCCCAATTACAAGTGTCTTCGGCACGCTCTAGCAACATGTATATTTGCATTTAAGTATATTTTACATGTACATTTATGTGTATTGTATATTTAGTGTCTGAATGTAGTGCAATTAGTATTTAATAAATAATTGATTTAATGGATCTAAAGCAGCCATACTCAACCTGCGGCCAGCGGGCCGCATGTGGCCCGGAAAGCTTTTATACGCGGCCCGAAACACATTTAGCGCTTGTTCAGACACAGCGGGAACCGTGCCGATTCAGAATCGCATGAGATCGGTGCGGGTCTCATTTACCTAGGTTTGTATGTGATCGTTCAGACACAACCGTGCGGTTAGTCAACCGCTGCGGTGCCCGCAACCCAACCGCTAGAAAATAAACACGCACGGCGCCCGCACGATCCTATTACTATGGGGCCTTACGAGAGCGTTCAGTCGCGTTGCGGGCACCGCACGGTTTCATGTCACAACAGGAGCACGCGTGGATTATATTCTCTTTTCTATGGTTATGGATCGCTTTGACACTGAATTTTTTATTAAAGAAGTGGAGAAAAGACCTGTAATATGGTAGAAAAGACCTGTAATAGTGAGAGGATTAATCAAATATGCCAAGAACCAAGCTTGGCAGGAGTTGGTGGAGATATTGGGAAATGGTGGAAAAAAAGAGTATTTTAGAGAAGTAGGTATTTATTCACCAAAAATGAACTGACAGAATGATATTTATGTGTCTTGCCATGGAACACGGCCGTCGTTAACAAAGTAATGAGCGAATATATCTCTGATATTCAAAGATGGAGAACGGCACCGGAACTGTCAAACTGACGTTTATTTTCGCGCGCACAAATCGCTTATTAACCGCGGCTGTGTGAAAAGATGACACAAATCGCGTGTTTGGAAACGCGATTCTGAAACTGAACGGTTCCCGCTGTGTCTGAACAAGCGCTTATTATCAGGAACGTGATTAAAAAATCTGGCATCGTAAGTTTCGAATATCTTGAAATACGCGTTTGCAAAAGTCTTTGTATTGTATAAACTAGTATCGTTTTTATTTGTAATTTAATGCGTCGCGTTCTGTGCAACTCTGGACATTTTTACCTTTATAATTTCATCCCTCATCCCGTCGGTAAAAAGTAACTTTGCTACTGTCTAATGTCTTTGACTACCCTTTGCAAAACAAAAATATCATTTGGGTAAAAATCAAAATACAGATGTGATGTTAACTGCAAAACTGGTTCATATATTATATAAATAATGTAGATAGGTACTATTTTTGGTCGCCATAACAGTCTTTAAACATTTTCCGAATCAAAATAAATTTGATTTAGATAAATTACTCAAGTCTCACAGAGACGAAGCCATTTATATGAGATACATGTAAAGAAGTCTTTTATACGATAGCTCAGGGCTTACAACCTCTATGAGGTAGCTTAAGTGATCACTATACATAATCAACGTCCACCAATTCTATCGTATCCACAGATCAAATTTTTGAAGAATATCACATATAGGTACATTAAAAATAACATAGCTATGAAATTTATGTTGACTGTCTCATGAGAATGACTAAATATGATGTCTCTTCCATAGTCCCTTCAAATATATAGAAGATTTCAATTTAGAACATACATAAAAGTTTCAAAAATTTTATGTGTGAATGTTTTTACGGTGAAATTAGGGAACGTTGCATTGTGTAGAATGATCACTTAAGCCAGCTCATACAGGTTTCACGCCCTGGGCCATCGTATAAAAGACTTCCATACACGTTTCTCATATAAATATCTTCGTCCTTGTGAGACTCCTGTCCTTATGGTGTATCTCCTATCAGAGGTCCGCGATCATTCTGGCGATGAGAATTCTGTAATTCATCTTATTAATTACATATTAATCCGACAGTAGACAAATCCAGTAATTGTATCATCAGAATATAATTCAAAAATAAATTACAAATATAATAGTCATATCGATTTCTTCAGTCTTCGCTCGTTAATTTTATAACCAAGCCGTCTGAAAGTTTCGCTACTTTAAGCCGGCCTAATCTATAAAACGTGTATTCATTACTTCTCGCGATGAAATGTATTTATTCCTCTGCAAGATGAAAGGGAGATTATTCATAATTAGTCCAAGATAAACAGCCTCTCGGGTTTCTTCAAAACTTATCCAACCTTTATCTCCGCCGATCCAACTTAATTCGTTTTCACAGCATGACAATTAAATTCTTAATGACCTCTCAAAGTTTCACTTTCCACCTAACCCTTCTGCAATTACATTTCATTTAATACGCGGCCGTTTCGTTTCAAGCCCTTAATCCTTCGAGCAGCCTGGGAATCCTTTTCAATCTTATTTTACTTTTCTCCTGCAGGAATAATCTCCTCCCTGTGTCCTGTTTGCGCGAGCTTCCTGTAGGCTGAGATTGGTTATCGGCTCCTTCGATCGGAGGGTAGCGGCGGGTCTCGCATAAAGCCATTATGAAAGTAAGGGGCTGTAATAACACCCTTATAAGGCTAACAGGTGCTTTGAGAAACGTTTTCGAAGAAAAGAAACATCCGGGACTGAAGAAAAACGTCGTTAATATACTCACAAAATTATTCGAAAAGATACCGTCATTTTGGATAGGTTTTTTTTCGATTGATAAATATATTTGATAACTCGTAACCAGACAAGATTACTTTTCTACGGATATGATGCATATTTTTATGATGCGTAAGGTATATTCAAACTCCAAGGAACATGAAGTAAGATTGCAGATAAGAGCAGTGAACACCAACCCTTAAGAGACGTCAGCGCACGTCAGCGACTGAACGCACTGAACGCAGTTCAGGCATGTATAGCTGACTTTGTAGGCAGCCTTACATCTCGCATACTCTTAATTCTTATGAGATTCCAATCACCTCAATTATACCCACATCACATATAAAATTTAATAAAATTGACCCTCGGATCTTGAATATTAAACATTTACTATTTTCAACGCCTTCGATTGATTTACATAGCTTGATTGTGATATAAGCAAATGCCTGAAGTTTTCTAGACGAAGGAGCATTCACAAAATGCTAAGCGATCACTAAAAGTTGGACCAACTGATACGTAATTAGTGTATAAACGATTGGTGTAAGAATTCTAAGCAGAATGAAATATTGGACAATATTAATTTTGTCAAAAGTATTTAAAGTGCTAACAATCATCGAATATTGATTGAGCCCATCCATTCTCTGATTGATTGGAGCTTAAATGTAGAAATTAGCTTGCGCAAAAATGGCTTAGCAACTACATATTCTAAAAATTACGAAGAATGACACATAATCGAAGGTATTCGGACATTCTGGAATAGTCCCGAAGGAACTTATACGCACCAAAATACGCCAAAATATATAGAACTCGAGCGGTTACAAATTACGCGGAAACAAGCGAAACACACGGCGCGGGTGATTCAGTGCGGATATTGACCAGCGATAAAGTACGAGAGTACCTACCGGGGTTCGAGAAGCATTCAATAATGATCAGTGCGTAACAAATATTCACGTCAGAATTTACAGAAATAAGTGGAAGACTCTCTAGTGACTAGTACGAAATTTGTGTAAAATACGGAACATTAATTAATCCAGTTTAATTTGTGTTCAGTGACTTTTTCATAAATTAAATCTTTATGTAATTTCGAGTGTTCCATTTCAATTCCCACTGCCGCGATTGCGTGACAGTAGTATTAATGGTGGCGTTATAATAACCCCTGACTCTAATAACTATTATAGTTTTAATGTGTTTTTACAGCACAGATATTTATGTGTTCTTTATCAGCCGTATCGTATATTTCTATTTCGTTTGCTTAATAAAAAAATATGTATACAAGCTAATCTTTCCCGGTGATATGATCACATCTAGAAATATAAAATATGTATACTTTGATATGATTTTTACTAAAACCCTCTTAACCCTTTCATTACTTTTTACTATTATTTTTAGTATCTTTGAGACTGCAAATACGTTAGAAGGTAAATTCTTATCGCGTGTTCAGCATTATGCGTAAAATTCTAGAATGATGAAAAGGCGGTATGACAACGGGAGACGAAGAAATTCGAATCTTCAATATTACGATGACGTAACACTCGGTACAAGAGTACAATGTAACACTGAACACTTCGTCAATTTTGATGTAAAACATATTATATAAAACTAACAATCCAGAGAGGATTGAACGCCACACTCTTCTATCCTGGCACACCACTTTTACTTCAGCCACATTCATACATCTTCTCATTCAAGTTCTACGGTTGTTGCGGCTTTTAACAGGGCCATCCTCAAGTACTTGTAGTATCTGATCATGCCAGGTCTTTCGCGGATACCCTTTATTCCTGTTGCCTTCAACACTAAAATCTACTTCACGGCTAAAAAAACGAAATTACACGGCTGGAGAAAGACACTAACGCGTGGACTGCAACGCGGCAACTAAATGTTATAGCCACCACCGCGTCTCCATGGGACATTAAAAATATACTACACTCCGTAAGAGCAGGGCTTAGCTAAGACGCAAACCTTTAATTTACGCCTCCTCCGTGATTTTTCATGGGTATACGGCTAGTAATAATGTTTTGTCGACCTCCTTGAATCGAGAACCAATCATAAAGATGCTCATTTCAAAAGCTGACGAATGATGAGTATATATTTCTGTAAGTATGAGTTTTAATTCTAAATAAATATTGATTATATTATTTGTATATATCAACTTTTTTAATTTGATTAATTACACCAACATGTTTCAGAAAAACCTTTCCATCATTAGGTTATGTTGTACAACTGTCAAAATATCAGAATGAAATTTCTTTTGTTTCTTGTTTTTCTAAATTTTCTGACAGGTGGAAAGGTTTTTCTGAAGCATGTTGGTGTAATTAATCAAATAAAAAAGTAGATATATAAAAATAACATAATCAATATTTTTTTAAATGTCAATCTACAATTGAAAAAAAAAGTTTTAATTCTTTTCATGAAACTCAATAGAATAATCGACAATAAACTCAACACAATAATCAGCGTTAATTATTAATAATTAATTCTTACAACTCAATATTTTGAGCGTCATTAATACATAATTTTGTTTTCTTCTTCGAATATTACAAATTTATTTTGTGGTGACATAATTAAAATTTATATAAATTAATTTTGTAAATTACAAATTTTACATACAAATTATACAGAATCACAATTTGATAAATTAGAAATTTAGTGTGTAAAAAGAGTGTAAATACTAAATTGAATGTTATAAATAATCAGGTCCTTTTTACAAATAGTCATCTTTTAAATTTATTTTCATGTTAAGCAGGTACTTTATATTATAATTTTCTATATAAAACTTTTAAATATTTTGATCTATACTTCGATTTTAAAATTTTATTTTTGTTATCCTGACGAAGAAGCCATTGGCTTCGAAACATGTTGAATTTTTTCGATAAATAAGTGATGTTTACAAAGTTAATTTATATAAATTATATAATTTTGTCTTTATTTTAGTTAAACTCAATAGAATAATCGACAATAATCGGTGTAGATGTTTACAACTCAATACTCTTAGCGTTATTAATATATAATTTTGTCTTTATTTTAGTTAAGTATAATGTACATGAGTACATGCATATTTTTTTTATATTTTAGCACACATGATTAAGGAAATAGATATTCAAGAGTTCTTGAAAAAATAATAACATGTAAAGTGTATGTATTTTTGCTAAATTGACTTGAATAAATGAATTATGAAGGAAGTTTCGAAGAGGATTAAAGAAAATAATAATTTGTATTATAAAAGGCCAAAATATAAAAAAAATATGATGTCAGAAATGAATCCAAATGCTAATCTTCTCATCTCCACGAAGGCAACTGGCAATCTAGGGTTTGAAAGATGATAAAAGCACTAAAGATGTCCTGTGGCCCAAGACACATCCTTTGGACACATCAACTTCAAACTTCCAAAAATAAAAATCAAAAAATATTAATAGCTAGGTAATCAAAACGAAAGTAATGCCCCTTTTCATTGTAGCCTTTCAATGTTGTTACGACTCGGTTTATAGCGCACTTTTGTTTCAAAGCTATGGCCGTAAACAACGTCATCGTGCCTTCAGTAATATTGTTTGGTTCATAGCTTCTTATTACAGGAGAGCCAGGATTACGACTAGCGGGAATGTTTTAGGAGTTGTGTTTAGAGCCCTTTGTCCCGCGTGCGCTGCCCTCTATGAAGTTATTATTGAAGCAAAAACTTGAGAGATATCCCCCCTTAACGGTCCATAAAGGGACCATTTACCCTCCCATTCCATTGGACTTTACGACGTTTTTTGATTAACGATTGAAGTAGATCCTGACCTTTGGCTGACATATCGCCTTTAATAGGTTATCCGCGCAATATTTTATCTCTTCGACTGCGCCTTGGGTAAAGATTAGCTGAGCGAACGCGTGGAAATTACTCATCACGCCATAAGCCGCATAGGCTCTTGTATTTCGGGTTACACGTTAAGATACTCCTCCTCAAAATGGGTGGATATGGCTGACACATAAATCAAAGAGGTACTTATTTACTGTCACACGTTTATTCGCTAATCGTTACAAAAATACATGCAGTAATTAATCGAGATTAGACGTTTCTTACGTTTAGCTATAACAATATGACTAAAATGGCAAATTCGAGATCAACGCTGGCAATACAGACAACTTCCGTCCACCACACCACAGCGTTGGTATTTTTGATGTGTAACATCTTTCTTCTCGTTTTTCTGCAATCTGTGGTAGTGATGTCGTGAAAAAGGACGGAAATGCGTAACAGGAAATAAGACGCTGGAGAAGCGCGTAATTTCATATGGCCAATGAGAGCGCGCGATGGAAAAAAAATATCGTTTATAAACAAATCAAAGTCCAGCAAGTGCCGTCACAGCGAAGACGCAGACTTTAATAATTCAGCGCTTCTGATTTTGTATATATATTGCATGTAGATGTTGTAACTTTGATATATTTTGGCATATATCTTCGAAACTATCCAATAAATACTTAATTTTTTTTACATTAATGTAAACAATAACTAACTACCTTTAATGATTTGCATTCTCAAATTTTATGTGTGATTAATTTTAAATATTTATTTAAAGTTATCATACAATATGTTTAGCGGCATACTACCGCCTTCTATGAAAATAAATAAATACATATAATTGACCAAACACATTTCTAAATAAAAATGCGTATGTAGGGTATGTAAAAATACGGTACCTACCTAGTCCGACAAAATTCAATTATAAATAAATGCACATACATTTTCTTTACTTGTATTTACTTTTAATAAATATATAGGTATTAGCATTTTAAAATTTTGATGTTAATTTCTGTTGGTGCTCAATTGATATAATTGTGATATGTCAAATGTTGTGTTACACATCATATGCGACTACTGTTAGACTTGCTCGTTTTTTTTTAAAATTAAATGTCAAGTTGATATTTGCTGAACCTGGAACGTACCTCATGGGTAGGCATCTGGTAAGCTCACGAGATTATCACGATTATCATTAAACTTACATTAAAATCGCTATTATTAATTATTTTGTTTGTTAATTAAAAATAAAGATGGGAATACGGTTGTGCTACAAAAATACGTCTCAATATATCTGAATCAGAAGAACGACGAAGTATTTCTCTGAAAACTACATAAATATCTCTAGTTGTCAACTAGTCCTCATCATCACTCTTGGCTCTACAACCCCTGATGAGTCTTGGCCACCTCAAGAGTTTTTCCTCCTCTCGTCCCGGTTTAGTGCTAGCTCTCTGCAGTCCACATGCTCCAAGGCAGAGTTGTCTTTGAGGACGTTGTCGCTCCATCTCATTTTTGGCCTTCCTAAGCTTCTTCTCCCTATCGGCCTTGAGTTCAGCAGGGACTTTGGTGCTTGATGCTCGGTCATTCTCTCCACATGACCCAGCCACCGAAGTCTTCCCAGTTTTATAAATTTGGTGACGTTTAGCTCCTTAAAAAGAGTATAGAGCTCATTGTTGTAACGTCTACGCCAAAGTCCATTTTCCAGAACCCTTCCAAAGATACGCCTCAAAATTGTCCTTCCAATAACGTTCAGTGCTCGCTCATTCCTCTTTGTTAGTACTCACGTCTCAGCTGCGTATCTAAACACTGGTCTAATAAGCATTTTGTATACTAATATTACTTAGTATTTCTGGACAGCAGTCTGGATTTCATCTGCTTTTGTAGGCGGAAAAAATAGCGATTTGCGCCCACTATGCGTTTCTGGATCTTCTCTGTAGTATTATTATTGAATGTTATCAGGGAGCCCAGGCATGTAAATCTTGATACCGTTTTAAAATTTTGACTTGTTTTTTGTTGATGTATGAATTTTGTGTAAGCCTAACTACGCTTTTCTTTGATGGGTTGTGAACTACGTTTTATGTGCTTCACTGTACCGACATGGACCAGTTCTGTGGGAGAAAGAGAGAGAGGGGATTTCAACCCTAACATGCCGCAAGGCTATCGAGCTAACCGCTTTCGATACGTAACACGTGACCCGTGATGTTTGAAGTTAATTACAAACAGAGCTCTGAGTGAAATAAACTATTTGATTGCGGAACGGAATGATTAGTCCATTGCATTTTTCAATGATGTATTTGTTTTGTTTTTTTATTGTTATATATCCGAACTCAGAATATGAAAAACCAAATAAAAGTCAGAATGGTTTACGGAATTCCCTGAATAAAAGTGTCGACCGACCCTAACTAAACTCTGTTCTGTCTGCATGCCAGCTAATTAAAGAGAGATCGAGAGATCCGATGCTCACTCTTTTTATAGCAGTGCCACCTTCTACTCCCGTAAAGGTGGCCTACTTGAATATACTACATTTATATGCATCTATGTATTGTTAAAATATATTACATGCATACATTGGTATAGTTTATATTTCTATTAATACAATATCATGTAATAATAATAAGATAAATTGATCGAGAAAAAAAATATTTTTGTGTAACTGTAAGAAATTTATCCATGTTAATTTTTTTATCTATGTATCTTGATTTAATTTATTTAAGTTTTTTTCACATTTTATAAAACTGTTTTTGGTGCGATTTTTAGGCTTCATTTATGTTTATAGAATTCATAAAAGTATATACTGTATAATTATTTGTGTGGAAAAAAGGTTTCATCTTAAGGAACTAGCAGCATCACTAATAGAACGTTCATCAATCATCTAATTTAAAATAGATAACAAAGGAAATATTGATTTTTGAATTATTTACCTGAATATGATTATTTAGTAAGCTAATTTTAATTAACTCAAAATATTTGTAATGTCATGATTTTACAGGACACACTTAGTTACGTTACAATTTAAATACACTCGTTAAAACAAAATATAAATCAATTAGAAAAATATTCTAAAAATGTTTATCCTTCGATAAACTATAGTCCTCGTCAGGACTCAGGATAGTTAAGGATAGTTAAGTTAAGTCAGGATAGTTAAGGCCTGGCGCTTCATGCCATTTTACTCACAAGATTTTAGAAAAACTTCCTAGACTCACTTAAAAAAATATATGTAGATAAAATTTAGCAACTTCTGGGTTCGAGACCCGATGATTTTACTCAATTTTTTCCTGATTTCTTTTTAAGTGGCTTATCTAAATTCTTTTTTTTTTCGTTTCATTTAGTAATTTACTTTTTAAATTAAGTTTAATGTTTAAAAGCTACTACGAACTCATACTAACCATGAAGCCGTTTTGCTGCAGGGTTAGAGAGAAGGGATAGTGTCCTGGTCCCTTTTCATCTTTGCCTCGCCCACTCCTGTACATCTTCTCATGCAAACTATTCGATTGTTAAAGCTCTCAAAAGAGCCATCCTCCAATATTTGAATCACAGACGCCCTCTGTGGAGAAACGAGGTCTGAATAAAGAAGAAAGAAGAAACATCGTTATCTCTGAAATTGGTAAAAGACACCTGGAAGAGGCCTCAGATGATTTGATGATAACCGATGATCCCATTACCGAAGATCGATGATCACTCATTAATGACACTTACTCTATTCTTTTGACATTACTACTTTTGTTCTTATATTATCAACCTTGGAATTAATTTACTTATATACACTTTTGTTTGTTCATATATGTACATAATTTTTACTTTAATTTACATAACTTTACTTATCTATTTATTCTTTTTTACTTTATTTCTTATATCTTTACTACTTTATTTTTCTTTCTATTATTCTTTGAATAACGCAACCATGAAATTAGACATTTTAATGGAGTCCCAATGAATGGAAGAGCTTCAATTACCTTACTACTTACTTACTTACCATCACGCCGTTTCCCCGAGGGGGTAGGCAGAGAGGATAGAGCGCCATACTCTTCTGTCCTGACATATAACTTTCGCTTCGTCTACATTCATACATCTTCGCATGCAAGCTCGACGGTTGTTCAGACTTCTAACAGGACCATCTTCCAGTATCTGGTTAATCTGGTCATGCCACGTCTTCCGTGGTCGCCCTCTCTTTCTGGCGCCGTCAACACTTGCATCATATATCTTTCTTACCATTCTTTCCTCATTCATTCGCTCAACATGCCCAAACCAGAACAGGTAATTTATACAATAACGATAAAGGCCTGCACAAAAAAAATGTAAATTATACTTATTACTATTCTATTCATAAACTCTGTTGTTATCATATTCTTACCATTAATCATGTTTGATGCAAGCTGTTATAAAAAAAAGAAGTTATATAGCTAATAAACGCTGATTTATCGGCACTGAAACTAAACTGATATTTTTTTTACCGTCTCCTCGCTTGTAAATTTCACATTTTGAAACTTTCTCTTTCTTTATTCTATCTACTACGCCACAGCTAGCACCATCTCATTTTTAAATTGTTCATACTTCATTCAATCGTAGGTACAGTCTTCATTTGATAGTTTTAGCCAATTCCACATATAAAGCCGTTTTGAAAACAAAAATATGGAGATATTCATAAAGTGCAACTTTTAAAAAATATCTTCCTATTCATCCACCACAACCCTTATTGAATAGCACTTTGTTCTCGGGATAGGAAAAATATACATAAGACATGCTCCACTGCACTATTGATCTGAATATACTAGCAGAAATCTACTCATACGCGATTTTCTATAAATTTTAAGTACGCCATATCCTGAACAGGAAACCCATTTGCTCTGAGACAGTTCACTTTTATAGTTCCCAAAATTTTATATCTCGCTTGGCGGTACCGTCAAATATTCATCCTCTGAAATAGTTTAAAGAGCAGTGTACACAAAATAGGAAGACTTCGGTGGGTGGGCGTGTCCTTATCATCTCTTATACTTGAGCAGGGTAGATGGCGTTCTCTGCATTTCCGCGATTAGTAAGTAAATGCTTTAATAGTATCGTAAAAAATTTGAGACGGACATTTGGACTGCTTTACTGTTTAGATGCTACAACATGTACGATCATGAATGACGCGAGAGAGAATATGTTAGCAGGATTAACTGAGTTTGGAATGACCGTGACAGGACGTCCATCCAATGATGTCCTAGTGAGGAATGAAAGGAACTTCGGATGCTTCCGAGGGTTCATTCGGGTGTGGGTGTCCCGTTGGGAAATCTTGAGGGGATCTGTGCGATAAGTTTTCTTGTGTATTGGTGGTTTGACTCTGTCATTCCCCGGTGTTGTGTTAATGTGTGGGCTCCTGCATTGGACGAAGACCTGCCGGTCCTGTGCTTCACTACCCGGATATCCAAATGTATTTTTTTTTTATTTTGTCTTTTTCCCAGTTAAGGGGGTGTCTGTTTGACCTTACCCATCCACTGCCGCCACCGCGAAATTCGTCTACTATGTATTATTTTCTTCTTTTGTAATTACCTTTTCTTTGTTCTTGTATTATTTTTGTATTATTTTGTATTATTTCGTATTATTTTGTATTATTTTTCTTATTTTGTTATTTTACCTTTTCTTTGTTCTTGAATTTATTTATGTATTTCTTTTATGCAATAAAGACGTATCTAATGGTGTCGGTCTGTGAATGGTTTTGTTTTTGCGGCCGTGCCGCCTCGCACCGGTTTATACGACCCGTGCGGGGCAGCACGGTCTTGCATTGTAGCTAAAAAAATGTCAACCTGGAGACGAATGAGAAGGACCGATCTGGGAGCTTTTGCTCATAAAACGGTCCTGGGTAAGCGGTGGTACCATTCACAGATGCTACAACAGTGAGCTCTTTACTCTATTTAGTGAGATAAGCGTCTCAAGGTTTATTAAAATAGTAAATTTTGGTGGTTGTAAAGATGGGCATGTGAAGAAGGCCGAATGGCAATTGCTTGATTCATTGGTGAACCCAAAACAGGACGATGAGATATCTTTCTTAGGCGGCCCTCGTAGCGCAGTGGGTATGACGCTGGCTTCCCAAACCGAGGGTTCCGGGTTCGATTCCCGGTGAGGTCACAATTTAATCTATGTGATTTACTCTATCCTGGGTGTTTTGTGATGTATTTTCGCTTCTATAATTGGGCCTCCTGGCCTCTTGAAGCGTAAAAAAAAAAAAAAGCGAACACTACAAAAAAAAAAAAAATTCAGAACTGAATAGAAATGGCTCTTAATAGGGATTAATGGAGAATATTTCTTGGCATAGCCACGACTCAGAGGATAGTACTGATTCTTTAGATCGGATAGTAATAATGAAGAAGCCATAATCCACTAGGATAGTGACGATGCTGTAGAGCGAATAGTATAATGATGATGTACGCTGATTAAAGAATTTATAAATTAAATTTATTGTGTAATCAGTTATCAGTAAAACTAAAAGTTTAACAATATCAAAACAACCAACAGAATGTAAGCTGAGTATTGATAATGAACATGTGGAACAAGTCATGAGATATTTAGGTGTAGAAATTTATTTATTTATTTATTCATTCATTTACGCCTAAATAGGCTTTTATATATGTAGGTATATAACAGTTATTTGCAAAAATAATATAAACAGAGAGAAAAACAAAAAAAAGAAAGTGTATATAATTTACATTATGGCGGAATGAAGCGCTCTCAGTATCGCGCCCCTATACTGTGACAGGCCAGAACCAAACACGTCCGCTATGTTTGTATAATTGTTACCTAACCTGTGTATTCTAGGTACTAGCGAGTTGTAGTGGGCATTTGTTCTAGTATTGTCACAGTAAAAAGGCGTCGGCACTCGAGTAGTTCGACTGGGTACATGGAACATTATTAAGGACAAAATTTCAGGGCTGTGGTAATGCGAGTTTACAATTGGTGATCTGTATACTGATGTCCAAGAACAAATTAACTCAAGAATTTGATTAAAAGCAAAGTCAAAATATGCAAGACATGCGTTTGACCTATCATGACATATGCTGTAGAAATCTGGAATGAAAGTGCTGAGATCCATTACCGGAAAAACTCTACGTAACCGTGTCAGAAATGTAGACATGAGGAAAACTTGCAAAATAAAGGACATAGCACGATGGAGTAGACCCAGAGGGAGATTCTGGAGGATCACGTACCCAGGATGGATAGTGAAGACACCGAAAAAAAGGAGGGATACCTAGATCCCGTCATCCCAGGAGGCGTAGTTTTCTTTGCTAATTTTAATCTAATTAAAGAAGAAAAAGTGTTATTGGTCATCCCTATACAAAACGTATTATGTCCTTATAACATAGTATTGAATACCTTATGTAGGCACTTGCGTATAGTTTGTATAAAGTAGACTTTAATACAAAATTTAATAATAATTTGAGATATAAACTGTTCATAATTATATCTCTAACATAATTGCACACCCTATGATCGATATAATTATAACAATTCGGTACATTTTATCGATCATAAAAACTAACCCATAAAAACCAAGTTTTTATTATACTCCCTTTCTTTGTAAAATATAACAACAATTAAAGACGAATTAAAATATATAACATAACTCAAAACTTACAGTAATTTAATATATTTCTAAAATGAGCATCAGATGTTTTGAGCTTTGATAAGACACTTCATGCTTTGAAGATTAAATTCTAAAAACATTTGTCAGTCAATTTAGATTTTCGAAATTCGTAGTGAAGTACCTATTATGTATACCGACGGAGTGATTCAAATTTAGAAAATATTCCGCGACGTTATCGGGCCGCCGTTGCTGGTAATCAAACTTTTGTAATGATTCCAATTTGAAAAAACCATTAAAATTTCTAAAAATCCGAAATTATACCATAATTATTAATTTTTTTAACGAAAATTTGATAGATCTTCTTGATCGTCGCCATGAGTCTACTTGCAAAGTTTTAGCTCGATTGGATCACGGGAAAAGGGTTAAATATCGATCCAAAGTTTTTTCGACGGCAAGCCAGCAAGCCAGCAGACGCCACGAGTTGATATAAAGGGAGTAAAAAAATGGGTGTCGATTATGAAAAAAAATATTCGTGAAATTCTACTCGATGTGATTTTTTCTGAAACCATCATCGCGCGTATCAAAAAGTGAAAAAATATATAACCGAACTCGCTTAAGCAGACCCTCCTCATAGCGAAAACGGACACGTCAAAAAAATTGTATTCGATCCACCGCCTGACGTCTGACCGTAAGATTAAGTCAGTGTTAAATATTTTGGAAAGGTTAAATATATTTTCTCCGAAGAAAGATTTTCGTCATCACTCTGGAAATCTATTTTCGGCCCTCGATAGACGTTTGGCTCATAAAATTAACATTAATTAAAAATTTGCCGAAATTAACACTCCGTTACACGCGCGGGGCACAGGCGTGCCCCGGTGAAATATTTTTGCCTACTATTTCATAAACAATGTATATACAATCTTGCCGCTTCTAATAGCTGTTGTCAGTGTCCTTGAGTACTCACCAGTAACACCATGGTAACGCTGGTGAACGGATATGTTCTCTGGAAACTTTTTAATGTCGGTGGGGCACGCCTGTGCCCCGCGCGTGAGATACAGTAACTATTTCATTTTTGAAGAAGGTAAGTAATTTTTGATATTATCTTATCTATTTTAAATTTCAAGTAAAGATAATTTAAATTATATATAATTGTATAATATTTAGTTTTATAATGCTATAATAAAAAATGTTTTTTGTTTGTTTTAGGTACTTATAAACCAAAATGAACAGATAAGAACGACAAATAAGCACTAAACTCTTATATTCCTAGAAACATGTTTATGTTGCATGCTATGTTTCTTTGAACGTAGCATGCTTTTTTGGGTATAAATCAAAACGATTTGACACGTCAGGAAGATGACATATCCCGAAAAAGGACTTAAACATCTAGGTGCCATGGCTGTGGAAGAGCCAAAGATCGCTCGACTAGAAGCGCATGCCAGAAATGTTTATGATCATTACACACAAGCCTGTGTGTAATGATCATAAATATAGTATATGCATTCAGTGTTATAACCAAAGTTAAAATGATCTCAATAAGTCAACTAATGAAGACTAAAATCTCAAATTTATAATTTCCGTGTTAATTTTTTCATAATTTTCTAAAGTTGTATTCTTTCCATTCCCATACACTTAAATTATTACACCCTGTTAAATATAAAGGCCAAATAATGAACAATCTCGAAAATTTAGAAATACAAAAAAATTTAAATTCTAATAAAACTCTAATCAATAACATAATATTTCAAAATTCTTCACCACTCCTTACTTTATTCCCGTTAACTCAAACCTCACCCCCAGCTAAACCCCTCCCCCCAAAAATAACTCCACCCACCTCTATCAGTACCTTAGATAATTAATTTTACTCTTATGCTTCAGTTTAAATCATCACCCGTTGATGACAACATCGGTAGTTGTCGAAACTAGTTGTGTAATCATCTTAAACTCATTAGTGGTCTTAGACAAGTAATCTATTTATTTATATATAATTATAATGTCATTCCACAAAGTTAACGCCAATTCAATAAATAAGAACCAACTTGTTTGAAGATATTTAAGAAAAAAGTGCCGTACTCGCTTTAATAACTTCTTCAATAAGAGTAAATGATTTTGTAGTGACATTATTAATATAATTGATGAAAATATAGGTACTTTGTTTTCACCACTTCTTTGTTGAAAATATCAACATGTTTCAGGGCCAATCAATGGTCCTTTCGTCAGAATACAGAGTATAATATAATATTATTATATGTGTGGTATAAAAGCAAAGGCATCAATATCAACAAAAAAGTATCATGTTTTTCTGAAACATGTTGGTGTAATAAATCAAATAAAAATAGTATATATATACAAATAATATAATCAATATTTTTTTAAATGTCAATCTACAATGTTGCTGAATCAATTGAAAAAATATTATTGTATTACGCGTTTATAGCCGTACTCGCTTTATTAACTTCTTCAATATAGTGAATGATTTTATGGTGACATTATTAATATAATTATAAAAATATTCTTTGTTTTCGCCACTTGTTTGTAGAAAATTTCAACATATTTCAGGGTCAATGGTCCCTTCGTCAGAATACACAGTATATTATTATTATATAAAAGCAAAGGCAGCAATATAAAAAAAAAATCAGAGGATTGTAATGAATTCTAGATTTTATGTATTTATCCGTTCCAAAACCATGTTTCCTATAAAAAATTTAATTCGATACATTATAAATTAGTGATTCTTGATGACTGCATTATTATTTTTTTTGGATATAGCTGCCTCTACGTAAAGTTATATATTATTATATTTATTTATTATTAGGTACATAAATACCACGTTTGAAACCATGCAAAGCTGAAGATGACTACGTATTGAAACGGTTTAAATATTTCACAAATCGCGGGTTACATTTCAGAATAGCGAATATTTTGGGCAGAGAAATACCGCCGACCACGGTACATTAATATTTTAAATAGCATACGTGTTTGTGTGTACTTCCATAACATTCCAATTTCAGACCTCGTATGGAATAAGTTATACTCTGTGGCATTTCACCTTTTATTCGGGCATCGTTCGAAATAACTGAAGCATAAATTATAGTTTGATACCTGGACAAATTCCTTATACCTGGAATATTCCTTTACGGTACATTAAACTAGCAACATTTAACGGCAGGGTATAATTTAGTGTATGACATGTTTGTATAAACACAGGGTTATTTGAAAAACATTAATTACCTCGCAGGACTATATTCCTGCCTTAATTATGAGTCGAAAATGTTCAAGCAATCGTGATCTAATATCAATATTTATTGAGATATTTATGAAGAGTCGAATAAAATGATAAAAACATTGCAAAAATTGAAAAAGGTCATTTTTTACAAGGTTTTCATCATTTCATTTAAGTTGTATTGAAGCAAATTAATTTTTCATAATCGATATAAGTTACTGAAATGATACTTCCACAAACTGCAGAAATATTGAAAAAAAAAATTGCAAACTTTGATATTGCATATCTCCATAACTATTGATATTGGGTCATGGTTGCTTGAACATTTTAGACTCATAACATAGTCAGGAATCTACCGGCCAAGTTTCTGCTGCTAGCTCTGGTACACCCTGTATACGGCATGATTATTTGGTCATAGTGCATTATTATTTGGTCATATTGGTCACAGGCGCGTGGAATGATACAAATAAATTAAGGATAAATTATAAAAGTCTAAAAGAGGAAAAGCTATTTATAAATGAGAAGAGTGGTTGTTGAAAGTCTTAAATACCTTCGCCTCTATGAGACTTCTATAATTTATCCTTAATTAATTAAATCATCCCTCTGAGGACCAAATCCGGTAACTGTTCATAGAACATACTTTCATATAAAAATATTGTTAAAATATCATACAAAGAACTTTAAACAGAGCCCTTAAAATAATCTTCAACCTAATTCGAAACACCAAAAAACACCAAGACCACTGGCTTGTACAAAATCACCGGCATGCTTAGATAGATTAAGATGATTTATATAATAAAGAATAAATTACTTAAAACGAATATCATCCTTTACCAGAATAGTGACTTTCTACATAAACAACACACAAGAACAAGAGACTGTATAAGAAGTAAAGCACCGTAGACTAATAGAGAAAGACATGGATTCCTATATACTACAATCGACTTTTATAATGGAATTTCCAATAACATAAAGGAACTAATGTGAAACTATTCATAAACATCTGAAAACACTTGCGTTGGGGAGGAGATAAACTATTCAACAAATCGATGTGTCGATAGTTAATAATATGTGTACTTATTTTTATTTTATTTTTCTTCTTAATATTCCCTTACATCAGAACAAAATTTCTGTCCGGAGACTTATTATTTAATTTTTTAATATTGCTTGTTTAAATTATTTTATAAATGTATTTCTGATGTATTATTTTTCAATCATTCTTTGTAATTTTGATGTATACTTAATTATTGGCTTGCTATACCGCACCCCCAGAGTTTCTCCTAGTTTGCGTTAGGTTAAGTGCTGGCTTGCAATACCGTGTCGAAAGCAGGGTGTGTATGTGTTAATGTAATATGTGGTGATACCGTGTCGGAGACAGTTGTCAAGAGTTTTTCTGGCGTTATATCACTGTTCCATCTGCTGCCGGATAATTATCTGTGATGACTCGTCGATTCAATTGATTCTGCACCGCACGGCCGAATATCCCAGAAAACTACACACAGAAGATAATTTTTAAGAATTCTCGAACCACGTCGTTGATAATAATTTTTCTTTTCATTCATGTACCATTAAACTTCTCCATCCGGTCGCGCGTAGAGGTAATTAAATTAATAATTTTGAAAGAAATTTAAACCTGGTTATTAATATGCTTACTTTTACTATTCTACTCTTCTCTCAATATTCCCGTTTCAACCATATTTACACCAATAACTCATTTTAGTAAGTAATAAAATATAAATTTATTATTTATCTCACATAACAAAGTTTATGTTTTTAAAAATGATCAAATAAAACACTGAACTTTGTTTTTCCCGCTATTTTATATTTGAAAATTGTTGCAATATATGTTTTGGAAACATCCGTTTCCTTCTTCAGGTGAGTTAAGACTGAGGTATGTGGGAGCGGTTGTCTGATGTGTGGGTTGTGGATTCATTAGAAGTGGAGGGGGTATCTAAGTGATGGGAGATCGGGAACATTGTAAGAAGGGGTGATGTGAAGGGTTAAACTTGAGTGTTTCTAAATTATTTTGTTTTAGGCCGTATGTCTGTTTATGTAGGATGTGTATTTTCGTATTGTTGAATGTCTAGTTGTTTTCCATAATATGATTAGCACATTCTGAAAAATTATGATTTGTGAGGCACCTTTTGTGTTCTTTAAATCTTGTTTCTATTGATCTGCCTGTCCGACCTACATATGTCATCTCGCAATTCCCACATTCTAGTTTATAAAGCCACTGCAGTGTAATGTTTTTATTTAATTTAATAACCATCGTAAGTAAATAATACAACGTGAACGTCAAATTCACTAATAATACTATTTTATTCTTTCGTGGCTCTGCTGAACTCATTCACTGTCGAGCTGCATCTATCCCTTTCAATCCAATCTTAACAGATCTCCATCAATCTAAGGGATACTGTCCATCCGTCTTCCTCGTGTAACGAAGACACCAGTGCAGAACCAATTGGATTGTGTCAGAGAATCTAGTGTGTTATAGCCTCAACCGCTCGCCCTATAAAGCGTGGCTATCGCAAGTTTATTAGCATCGCTTTTCTCGGAATGTATTGAATCATATAGCGTATAAAAATAAAATAAAATAAACATTCAAACTAAACACATCAAATTACCATTTCTAAACCCGTGTCCAAGGCACGAGACACGATGAAACAAACATATCTCAGAGATTTATCTTAAATAAATCACAGTACACGTATTCACATACAAGTCTTTAGAAAAACTCAATGATTAGCTCGATAATCGTAGGCGAAGACAAAAACTCAAACCCGAATATCCGACGTTAGACGAAATTGCGACTAAATCCTAGAATCATAAATACCAACAACTATTATATGAAAAGATATTAACAAAAAAAAACAATATATTTTGACAGCTTACTTACTTATCATCACGATGTTTCCCCAAAGGGGTAGGCAGAGAGGATAGAGCGCCACACTCTTCTGTCCTGACACCCAACTCTCGCCTCATCCATATTCATACATATTCGCACGCAAGTTCGACGATTGGTGAGGCTCCTAAAAGGGCCGTATTCTAGTATCTGGTTAATCTGATCATGCCACGTCTTTGCGGGTTTTCCCTCTCTTTCTCCGTCAACACTTGCGTCACATATCTTTCTTACGACTCTTTCCTCGTTCGTTCGCCCAACATGCCCAAGCCATCTGTTGACAAACATAAGTTAGTCACCATATTCTCATAAGTGGGATGCATTGTGAGAATGCTATAAAAATTATAACTTTATAATTGCTACTCGAGAGAAATAGAATCATGCATACTGCCAGTGATGACGTATGGAGTGGAGACGTATAGCCCTTAGAGAGAAATGTTTAGGCAAGCTCAAATGCACGCAACGATCCATGGAGAGATCCATGCTTGGAATAAGCCTAAGAGATTAGAAATGACGAAATTAGGCGCAGAACTAGAGTAGTGGATATCATGGATCGTGTAGCGAAGCTAAAATAGCAATGGGCAGGATGTTGCAAGACAGGATGCTAAAAGATGGCCTAGCAGAGTTCTGAAATGGAGACCTTGGGAGAATAAAACAGGCATCGGAAGATCCTAAAAGAGATGGGCCGACGATATAGCCGCTGTGGGGGGAAAGAAATGGCTACAATTAGCAAACAACAAGGAAGGATGGAAGAAGCCTATATCCAGCAGTGGAGAGATGAAGGCTGATGAATAAGAAGAAGAAGATTCAATCCTAATGTATAGAACACGAATGTTTAATGAACGTTATTTGACGTGCTACAAGCGCATTTTTTTTTTTTTAAATAGAGATGCGAACACGGAATACGTGTCACATCAATATTCTTACTATTTTCAAACTAAGCTAAACGCTTGTGCTATGAAAATAGGACTAACTTGCTGATCTGGAGTGAGGTTCGAACCTGCGACCTTTGGATCACGAGGCGAGCGTCCTAACAACAAGACCAACAAGCTATTCATAGAATAATACATGAAAATTATGATGTATTATTCTATGAAAGCCGAAAGTTATTTTCAAAGAATCTCGTGAGACTGAAGATTGAATTGAATCGAGACTGAAAATCTCCTAAAAATCGCTTCGGTGGACAGGGCCCATAAAGGGTGGCGAAAAAGTTGGAACGTCAGAGAAGAGAAGAGCGACCCACTATACACCCAGAGCCGTTCTATGAGAAATAGCTCCCATATCGGTCCTATACTTTCGCCACCCATATTCTGCATTTTTTTAATGTTAAAGTGGCCGTACTCACCGCTCCGCTGACACTCATGGAAATGCGAACGGGACGGGGAGGTGCCCAAACAAAACCTCTTCTCTGCCTCCAAGGCGCAGGGGAAAATTACAATTGGAACATACTTATCATCCATTAAATGGGAATAACATGTTACATATATACAAGAAATGCTACAGTTTAAGTACAAAATATGAATGCACAAAGTTCATAGTTTCCATAGTAATAAGCATAAAGATAACATAACATGTAGACATACAACTAAGGAACCAGATTACCTAATTAAAATGAATAGAGAAATGCACCTTAGAAACAGTTATTAGGGTAATTCACTCCCTTAAGATATAAAATAATAATAATAATCTATATATATATAAAGAAACCCGTGTTTGCCTACCCGCCACGTTTTCTCTACAACCAGCCACAACCACCGACCGGTGGTTATGGTGGTGGATAGCTCTTGGTGTCACATCGAAAATATAAGAGTTTGCTGGAGGTGGCTGTGCGTGGTGGGAGTGGGTGACAAAAATGTGCTTTCTAGCACATTTTTTGGTATGGGAAGGCCGAAAATGCTTCATATTGTTTCAAAATAGGTGCGCCGACCATGTCGGTGAGTTTAGAAGGTTCCGTAAAAACCTGCTCCAGAAAGTTCTGGAAGGAGAAGGTTCTAGAAATTTCCCGAAAGTTCTATAAGGTTCTAAACTGAGTGGCGGAATGTGTCGGTGTGTCTGTACATTCGATAAATTTTCTAGAAGGTTCGCGAAAGTTCTATGACGATCCAAACAGTGTACTAAAAATTTACGCGTGCGAAGCCGCGCGGGCACAGCTAGTATTGAAATAATAGGTTGGAACATCAAACTCTTGTATGCTCGACTATTGAAGATTCTAGCAAGGCCGTCTTCCATTGTCTAACGTCCTCTATAGTATAATCGGGATTAACTTTAGTATGATCATCTCATGCTGTTATCATCTATCTTCTTCTTTTATATGAAATATGGTAGTATAAATGAGAGGGAAGCATTCAAAACCTCTCAGCGGTTGACCTAAATCTCTATTGGTTTCAACAGTCGCTGAATATAAGAGAATTTTCTGTACCATTCTCCGCTCGCTCATAAGTTGAGGATATGAGATTTGAATTTCGAATTTCAAGATGCAGTCTACGTGCTTTAGATAGCGACTGGGAGGAAATCTTGAGACGTTCCTCACAAGAGAATGAAATGGGCTTTATTCAGCTTGACCACACGAAAATTATTTTAAGAAAGATCGAGTATGACATTTGGGGAGAAGAAGACTTATTAACATACTTGCTTACTACTTCCGGGTGATTCGCAGAGATGAAGAATCCAGAGATTGTAGAGAAAGCTGATCTATACGTTATCCAAGTTTATTCTGTAGCACTGTTCCCAAAGTTATAATAATCTCGTACCCATTTATTTATTTATTTTTATTTTTCATTTTTTGGTTTTCTTACAGCCATATAATTAAGAAATCTTGAAAAAAACAATTA
>JADDOH010013794.1:0-64606 GCA_016648135.1 Agrypnia vestita
TATTGAGTCACCGGTTAAAAAAGCATTGTTGTGTTTTTGGGTCTAGCATATTATATTTTTACGTATGTATATAAAAATTGTAAAATAAAAAAAAAAGTTGTCTGCAAAAAACCGCTTGCGAGCAAACTCTTTTTCAAAAATCTTTTTTTTTCATTCCGCAGGAAATGCAAAACATCATGATTTTCGGCGACGTGTTCAAAATTACTCAAAAATATATTTTTTCAAATTAATGTACGACCCTGTTGAATGCTTTTTGAAATACACGATCCCTCGACAAACCACCTGGTCTCAAGAATATTTCTTTTTTGTTCATAATGGCGAGCATTTGCATAATTTTTTCATCACCATATAAAATTTTTACACGTCTGCGAAAATAACAAGGAACATATTTTTCTCACGTCAAAATGTTCGCTGCCGCGTTATCTCTGACAAAATAATTTCCGCATTTACCTGTGCCGTGTTTACATGTTTTATTTATTTCTAAGTTTATGCAAAGGAATACAATTCATTAACTTGTATGAAGTATTTCTTGAGAGAAATGCCTCTAGGCATCCAGCAAACATGATGAATTAAAAAATAACAAATAAGATGAATTACTTAGAAAGATACACATAAAAATCATTAACGGAATCTGGCGTCATTTTGGGTTTAATGAAATTAAATATTTGAACACGAAATTGATCGGAGCACCGTTCTTTGATTTACACCAATTTCGTAATTTGCACTAATTATCACTAGAATATTCTACTGCTCTCTTGTCTATCGCCAGGTCACTTAGCTCTAGAAAACTTCACACATACAAACATACGCGCTCTACTGCTTGTCTCTGGTAAAACTCCTTTATATAGTTGCGGTGGCACCGTTCACTTATCACTTGGCATGTGCTCGTCCCGCTTATATACACAAATGTTGGTTTCGCGATACGTCGAGAATGTTCGACCGGTTTATCTATATTTCTAGTAATTATGGTTTGTATCTGTCTTAAAAATCCATGTCTGGAGAGAAATGGTTCGTAAAAGTACCAATGAAAGAAATTTCTTTAGAAGACCAAGACCTACGAAGGATTGTAAGGCAAAAATAATATAATTACAATAGTAATTCGATCACAGGATACACTTAGATATTACAATGCCTAGTGCAACGGGTACGGGTATTCAATGAAACATATTTAATTTTTTTAATAGGACAAGCATTCATTAACGGTTAGAAAGAATGCGGAACAATATTTCTCGCAAATCTCGGTTTTTTAATATAAAATTTACAGAAAACTATTTCGAATAACTACAGAGTGAGGATTTGACAATGCCTAGTACCTACTCACTTGTTCAGGCTGAACTGAGTTCAGAGGAGGAGACCTTCGACCATGTCTTTTCCGCCCTGAGCTCCAATTCGTTTTGAATTAAGCTGATCAAGGCTAATTTTCAACATCCACCTATAATATGTGATGCTTCTTTCTAATCAATAAACATATTATAATCCTATATACAGGGTTATTTGAAAAACCTTAATAACCTCGCAGGACTGTATTCCTGCCTTGATTATGGGTAGAAAATGTTCAAACTATTATGATTGCATTTGTTTTCACTATCATTATAGTAACTTATATGAAAAATTCATTCCCTTTAATACAAGTCAAATAAAAAACAAAAACCTCGAATTCCAATTGGAAAACATTTAAACTGGAATTTTTTTAAGGTTTTTATATAGTCCTGCGAGGTTATTAATGTTTTCCAAATAACACTGTATAAGTCACATAATCCCTAAATTTTGAATAATAATAACGTTTTCCACTGACTTTATATATTCGCTTTCATTATTGCATAAATTTTACTAGTTAAACTCTCTTCATAAGCGCATTGGTCAAGCCTTTTAGAAGAGCTACCGCTTTGCTGAACAATATCAATTTGGTTACTGTTTCATGTCTCTGAAGGAGTTCCCCAAAGTAGAATTCTCCTGCAGCTTTGACTAGAGATTTCTCTGTATATTTAGAATTGAATGTACAGAGAGAATATAGAATAGAATTAAATATACAGAGTGAATATCACGAGTCATAGCTACGGGAGGATTGACTAAAAACAAAACTAACAAGCAAATTAATTGGCGATGTATTAATAAATGGTTGTTTAACTATGCAATGTATAAAACCACTAAAAATGAATTCAACTTAAGGCTATTCTTTAAATTACACTATTTGACAATATATCACTCGTAAATGTACTCTTTATTATCGCTGGGTAATACGTATTTAACATTCACTAGAACATTCCATCCAATTCTCGCACGTATTATTTGTCATTTATTTTCAACGTTTGTTAGGCACTTCGCTCATTTATGTCGCTTCGCAATTCATGATTCATCTTACGCCTCAAGGCCTACTTTGCACTGAATTCAACTGTCAAACACAACTAATACATATGCGCCGCGGCCTAGTTCCGTATTTATATCCGAAAATTCTAGTATTTTAATACTTTCTAGATTATTCTAGTGTTTAGGAGAAGGTTTTCGTTGCTTCTCGGTTGTACCAGGCGTTTCTAGACATTTGTAGACTTTTCCCGAAAGTAGTAGATCGTTTTAGATTGTTATAGGCTGTTATCGATTCTTTCATAGTATTATGAAACTAGCTTACCCGCGCGGTTTCGCACGCGTAGATTTTTTGTATCATTTAGTCATATTCAGTTAAGACTCAACCTGAAGAAGGGAACATTGTTTCCGACACATGTTGTACAAAACTAATACAAAGTAGTGTAAACAAAGTTATAATAAATTTATTTATTAATAATGTCACTACAAAGTGAGAGCCTGTCTTTGAAAGATGTATTCTTCAATAAATTACTTCGCCACGAACTTTTTTAGAGAACTTTTTGAGTTCTACAACTTCTGTATAGAAAGTACATATTTAAATATCTATTACTGTTAGGGCAGCGTTTTTAAAAAAAGGCATCGCTCGAGCATTTTTTCGTCTACTTTATTTGTAAAGTAGGTTACCACGAAAAGCCCTTTTACTTTAACGAGATAATATGTAACTTTTGTGTACCCCGAAAGTGCATTCTAAGTATTGGTGAAAAAATTTTTGAAATCGGATGAGTAGTTTCGAAGATTGATTCCTACATCCATTCTTAGAAACTTAACCTTACCTCTTTATATATTAGTATGGATAATGGTAGAGGGAAAGATTGTCAGAGGGCATCCTCGCCGTGAATATCTTGAGCAAGTGTGCCAAGGTATGAATTGTGCCTCCTACATACAGCTGAAGAGGATCGCCTGAGACCGAGTGGAATGGAGAAAGAGATGTGCTTTGCTGCAAACCAAACCCAGGAAGGATGGATTATAAGAAATTCAGACAGTGCGCAATTCCTTTTGCTTGCCATTCCGTGACAATATAATTTTTTTTTATAGAAATGAATGTATGCATACATTTATGTTTATAATGAAAATCTCATGTATAAAATAAGAAAAATGTGCATTTATTACCATATTTGATATTAAACTTAATAATAAAATCACATATTTAAAAAATTGGTTAATTTTATCATAAAAAAGATTTTGTTGCTAAATTGAAAACATTTTACTAATTTTCATTTTTTCTTGTTACAGGTTCGTAATTACTCTTTTCAATGGTTGAGATGAACTTGATTTTGAATGAAGCAGTAAGGTAATGTTTTCAATAACTTAAATATAAAAGATACAGTTTGAACTACTTTTGAAATATTATATCTTCTTCCATAATACTCTATACCAGTATTGACGGCGTGATGACCTTACTCAGATGAGACACGCCTTATAATGGGGCTTAATGGAGGAAAGTTGTTGATGAGTTTAAGATCCACCAGGGGTCGTAGAGACAATAGTGATGATGTCTTACTGTGTTACTCAAATTATGAACTATGTTTGTGTATGCAGTGAAATCTTTCATTATAATTTTTATTTATATCTGAAAGTATTATAAGGGGGAATAAACAAATTGTAAGATATCCCAGACACATATATTACCCTGTTCCGTCTAGAATACTGATCTTTTTTGGGATTGTTCGCGATGCAACACCAAGCCAAAGGCATTGACACTATCTACAGATGGCGCAAAAACGTTGATTTGCACTAGTTCGATTGTTAATAAATAAAAAATAAAAATAAATTAAATTTTAAAAAATGCTAAAAATTTATTTATTTGTTTTTTAATAATAAACGTCCTCGTGGGCTTTTACAGTACAAGAAAATAAGAAGAATTTTTATATACCTAACATAAAACACGTTTTACTGTAAATAATTAAAAATAATAATATAAATAGAACATATTTAAGATAAACGAACAATATAAAATGAACCATATAAAATTAAGGAATAATCGAAATGAACAATATATATAAATGATGATTAGAACACAAGCAAATAGTAATAATTAAAGACCTTTAAAATAAAGATAATTTAACCAATATACCAGATAAATAAGATGAGAAGATAAAATAAACCAAAAAAATAAATATAGAATCAAAAAAAAGGAAAACAAATTTTTAAATATATAAAATAAATCAAAGTAAAATTTAAGTAGCAAATTTACAACAATAAAACAAACAAACGTGTAATACAAACTACCTACATGAATTACAAACATTTGATTTTTTTCGACTAAATATCCTTGATGGTTGAGATGCAGGATTTGGTAATAATTTTTTATTTTTTAAAGTATTTATCTCTCCTAACGCACCTTCAATACAATACAATTTATAACTTTACCATCAGTAACCCTATCAATCCTGCTTATTTTCATAAAATGTATTTAGACAGTGATGAGGCGTGAATCAAAAACATAGCGCTTAATAGAGTTACACTGAATTGATTAATCCTAATAAAGAAACAATGATATGCTCGTTTTATATGTGCGTTTGCGAGGCCAAAAATAATACCAGTAGCGAATAATCAGCCCACATGTCAGCTGACCCCGTGTGGCCGAGTGTTCTCAATGTTTTTACTGACGTGAATCGACAATCTTAGACATCTTTTCATTTAAGAAAGACAGTCGAATTAGTATGTCTAAGCTGTGCGTACTTGGCAAATTGTTTCGTTGTGTTGATGTTTACGGATATAAACGCCAACATAACGAAACAATTTGCCTCGTACCCACACATGGCTAACTCTTAAAAGACTCTGCTAAAAAATACCTTCGGGAACGGTGGTGTAACACAGCGTTACCTGATTAAAAATCGGTATAGTTTTTAATATGTGATAAAATATACATATATACGATACATAAGACTTTTTAGAGGTCTCTTTACATAATTATGTAAGGTAAACATACATATTTGCATTATTTTAGTAAATTATTATAAAATCATGGCATATCGAATTTGCGTGCGCTCCCGCTGACGTACCATTATCAACTGAATTCAACGACGCGGTCGCTAGGTCACCTGCACTCCGTCTTTGTCTAACACGTGTTACGCGAATCAACCGTACTCTTTCGATATTGTTTACGCTTTCACCAAAACCCAAGTAACCGCCATCTGTGTCCTACATGATATGTGTGGAATTATCGTGCTCATTCTTGCTCGATTTAACTGCGATGTGCAATATTCTGCTCTCTTTTACACACTGACCGAAAATACGAGAGTAATGAATAAATATTTTTTATTAAATAATCCGTACATTCGTAACAGTTTAATTTAGTCATTTTGATGTGAAAATGTGTATTCAATGATTACAAAAAATGTGACGTTTTAGTTTTCGTAAATAAGGTAGATATTTCATATTTTCTATGACATGTAGACCTACGTTACATCACCGACACACAGGAGTTAAACATTTAATTCAATTGTCTTTCTTAAATGGAAAGAGGTCTACTAAGCGCCGCTCTGTGTCTATTACGACGTGATGTACCGTTAGAAATACTGAAAGTTTATTAAAAGGACAATTAATTTTGTTTCGTATGGAATTTAATGTGTGCGTATATTGAATTCGATATCAAATGTAATTAAATATATTTGTTAGGGAAATTTGTGGTAGACCGGAGAAAATAAGGTATCAAGCCTTAATTAAATGTATAAGTACCAAACCCTGTAATGAGATTATTCTATTAGCCTTTCGGGGTTTTAGATTAAACTAAAGTTTGTTGATTCACTTAATTTATGTAAGGAACTAAATCCCAACGCGTCATTTTGAATTAAAGGCCTTTCAAGTAGTGCGTAGAACTTTGAAAATATGTAATGTTGTTTAAAACTGAAAGGTGCCTACTTATTTGAGAAAAAAATCAGATTTAAAATACTGAACGTTTTATTTCTATGAATGTATAGGGTATTTTTTAGGGGAATAAAAATTTAAAATGAAATTAAACACATAAAAATCACGGTAACGGTCATGGTATTGGCTTTGTTGGGAAGATAATTTTATGGCATTATATGGTGTTAAAATATGATTCAGATTAATTAAAAATATTATTTAGAAGAACTGGTGAAAATCAACTTAACCAATAAACTAAGAAATTCTGGCAAAACTCGGAACAAACACTTGCGTTATGAATGTAGATACTTGGGCGCAGCCAATTATGATTCAAATGATTTTTTAACAATCGAAATCATCGCGATGAGTGATAACAAAGAAAAGGTTGGGAGATAAGTGTCCTCATAAATATATTGAGAGATAAGTATTGGTATTCATCGCTCCATAATGGAAGGGAGGTTTATACAGCCTACAACAAAACAAGGGAACAATAAGAGAAAAACAGGAGGTGAAAGGATTTGCGAGGGAGCAGATGGCACACGGTGTACGAAGGTTGTGCCGATCATTATACTAATATTAGACATATCGGTACCATTGTTCCCATACATTCATCTTTGTACCACAATATGTTCTTTTTTATATTCATTAACACTTTGAATAGTGAAATAGGTACGGAATAAAATTTTAACAATGGAAAATGGTCATCATATCCCTTATATCTTATTCTGAAAATAATATCTTAGTAAAAGAAAACAAATAACAATAATAGGTAACTCAATATTCGAACCAATAGAAAATGAACTGGGAATTCCACAGGGATCAGTATTAGGACCTGTATTATTTATTATGTATATCAATGATATGACTCAAATAATTAAACACTGTAAAATAAGATTATTCGCGGATGATACATTAATCTACATATCAGGCGAGGATTATACAGACGCAATAGATTAACCGAACTAAAACTTAAGTAATATATCAGTCTGGTTAAATTTTTATTTATTTATTTTATTTTGGGGAAAATTAACAGCAAAACAACAATCTTAAAAATATGAAATAATGGTTTTTAAAATTATGCCAATTACAAATTTTCTACTGAATATAATAATTTACTTTAACTTACTTTAATAGCGAGTGGATAGGGTGGAGGGGAATGTGGGACGGGAGTAGAAGGGAAGATATAATGTACAAATTAGTTTGGGTGCGGTAGTGTAGATATTGTTTATTTTATGTTTCTTATTGTTAAGTTGAAAATGTCAGTGTGGTGATAGTTTGTGTTAAATGAATTTGTGGATCTGTACATAAAGGAGTATATCCTGAAATTGTAACTTCACCATAAAAAATCATTTTATTATTACGAAATTACTAATGCATCCTGTATAATATTACTGTTTGTTTTGTTTCTATTGCTCTCTTCCTCTCCTTTGTTGTCGAGTTTGCCTCCGAGTCGACAGTAAAGCCCTGTAGCGCTTGCGTATTTGCAGTAGGCTGGGCTTGGGTTATACTGCTAATGACGATATTGTTGAAGTACGATGTTATAAATTGCCACTAGACGCTGTATTCATCCGAGATGCAAGCGCTTTGAAGAAATATAAGATTTCATAAGCATTTTATTGTGAGCAGAATACATGTAAGAACAATTTTTTGTCTTTTATAATATTTATATTATAAAATAGTACAGCGTTTATAATTTAACTAGTTGTAATTCGTCAATAATGACATACTTTTACAAGTCGGTTCTTTAAGAATAAGTAGCAAAATTTGGGTAAGACCTGTTAAACGGTGTAGATTTGTATAGAAAATGTATCACGGGGAAAGGGTGGGGAAAAAAAAATAAAAAACAAAAATGAAATTAAAAAAAATGTATTTTTTTACAAATATTACAGACGTTACAGGAAGTTACGGACAGATAGACTGAGAGACAGTGAAATTATTATTATTCGGATGCTACAATATGTTTATTCAAACGCATTTCAAATAGATGTTGCAGTACTATACAAAATGTCGCAATACTCAATGGATATGGATACTTTTTTTTTTCTTCAAATATAGCAAATTTATTTTGTGGTGCCATAATTATAATTTATATAAATCAACTTTGTAAACACCACTTATTTATTGAAAAATTTCAACACTTTTCGAAGCCAATGACTTCTTCGTCAGGATAACAAAAATAAAATTTAAAAATCGAAGTGTAGATCAAAATATTATAAAGTTATATATGGAAAATGATAATATAAAGTACCCACTTAACATGAAAATAAATTTAAAAGATAACTATTTGCAAAAAGGACCTGATTATTTATAACGTTCAATTTACTATTTACACTCTTTCTTATTTCCAAAATTTCTTTTTTTTATCTGACATAAATTTATTTTTATTTGTAATTGTAATTTTGATTGATTTATGGTATTCTTTTTCTTGCCAGTATTTAAACTCTAAGGACGTCAATTTGTTTTTCACAAATTTTTTCAATGGTTCTATGAATCGTAAATAAACCAATATATTTTTTTTTACAATTTATTTTTGATCAATATCGAGCTGTCTTCATAGCCCAATGGGAATGACACTGGCTTCTCACACCCAGGGTTCCGGGTTCAATTCCAGGTGAGGTCACAATTAATCGATGTGATTTACAAAGCTTGGGCATTTTGTGGTGTATTTCGCTTCTATTTGGCCCTCTTGGCCTGTTAAAACGTAAATAAATAAAAAAATCACAGTTATAACTTGAATTATCTAAGAATCACAATGAAAAATATGTTTAAAAAGCTCCCCTTGAAAAAATTGAAATTTTCTTGCTTACAACTTTTCGCCAGTTAGGGCTTGACGTGACGGTAGTTTGATGTGATACAATCAGCACCCTTGTGAACCCGGCCTCTTCATGACCGATTACACACGTCTGGTACATTTGCAGACTCCCAGCTTAGGGCAGACGTCAAATGTCACCGCAAGCTCTGCCCTCGTGTCCGCCCAACTGGACTGTAATGCCATTTGGCAGGCCTCAGACGTTCCCAGAAGTCTACAACACGGTGGCACATATTGATCAATCTGATGTCATGCACGGACAAAATTATTTTTGCATGAAGATAGACTTTTAGCATAGCTCATGGTGTCAATAGTCAAAGAATAAATCCACTAATATCAGTATATTCAAAAATATTTTTAAAGGTGTAATGAAGGATTACTAGACTTCGTCAATTAGAACATGTGAGAAATTTGGGTTAGAACTTAATACAAATAAAACAAAATACATGCTTATAAGCAAAAATAACGTAGTTGACTTGAATGAAAACCTTTATATAGTGGAACGAAACTAGAGAAGGTACAAAGTATTGTATACTTGGGCTGCAACTTAAATGAAAGATGGGATCCTTCGGTTGAAATCAAATGCCACATAGAGCAAGCTCGTGCAACCTTTATCCGCATGAAAAAGATGTTCTGCAGTCATGATCTCAACCTTGGATTACGAATGCGAGTGGTCAGATGCTACGTGTTTTCAGTATTATTCTATGGAATGGAAGCATGGACGCTTACCGAAGAACTGATAAGGCAACTTGAGGCATTCGAGATGTGGATCTATAGAAGAATTCTCAAAATAAGCTGGATGGACAGAGATACGAATGAAGATGTTATGGCTCGGATGAATTGTCAAAAAATTGACACCGTATGGTGCGCTTTATGGGCCGGTGGAATCGTTGGTCTATATGTTTTCAAAAATGATGATGGTCAGAACAGAGACATGATTACTAACTTTTTCGTGCCTCGATTGGAAGGCATAATGTTGCAGATATGCGGTTTCAGCAAGACAGAATTGACGAACGATTATTTTCACAAATGGACCTGTTAACTGGCTACCTCGTTTGACGCCATCAGATTATTTTTTCTGGGTATATGTAAAATTGTATATCTACGCCGATATAACAGAACAGATTGAGTTGTTAGGAATTGGCGAAATACGAAATAAAAATGAAATTGGCGTGTTAATCTTGTCAGAGACAAGCTCTGACAAGATTAACACGCGTGTGATAAATATTAGTGAAAGTTTAACAATACCACGGTTGTGGTGTATAGTGTTGTAAACGTAGTAGTGCAGTGTTGGTCCTGACGAAGAGACGGGTACATCTCGAAACCGGTAGACCATAAATCTGGTAGTAGTTTTTACTAACTTAAATAAGACTCCGTCATCTATAATATGATATATCTTGATTAATGATGTCCTCTGGGATAAAATCCAGTACAGTGTTCTTGAAAAATTTGGACAGACTCTAAACATTCAGAATGTAATAAATGTTATCTCTGACGACACACTTAAAATAATAACAATCCCAGATGGGCTTTCAAGAACTTTGCAATACATTGTTTGCAGAGAACTGTATCGCGAAATGACTAGAGTTTATATCTTTATTTGATACTTTTATAGTCTAGTCGGGTGCTGAGTTATTGGTACAAAATGGAAAGCTGTTTGAGCAATAAAGTGAAGTTAGTTACAAGTGCCGGCGATAAGGAACGATCAGTTTATTTTAAACACAATAACGGATTCAAGGAGTCTCAAATTCTGGCAAAATGTACTGGTTTATTGTGTTTAACTTTAGCCGAATGAGGCAATTTCACGCCCGTTATGCTAACAGTCTGAAAAGAAAAGGTAATTACTAAAAATAAACAAAGGAGTAACACCATAATATTTGATATAAATATAATTTAATAGCGCTAATCCGAAGATTTCTTGTAATTTTATGTTCAACATCAATTGCAATCTTGTTACTTTATTTTTAATCGCGATTCGAGAAAATCTTTATTCTAGCAACGCTACAAAAGAAATCAAATAAAAGAATGTTAGTTAACTTAGTAAAAACCACTACCAGATTTAGGGTCTACCGGTTTTGAGACGTACCCGTCTCTTCGTCAGGACCAACACTACACTACTATATTCACAACACTATACACCCCAACCATAGTATAGTTAAACTTTCATCAATATTGATCGCATGCGTGTTAATCTTGTCAGCGACAAATATGCACTGATTAGCCTACTGAACATTCAGGAATCTACCGGGAGAGAGTGAGAGGAGGCGGGGTCTAAAGTACTAAATCCGGTAGTGGTTTTTACTAAGTTAACTAACATTCTGTTATAATGTCTAACCACAAAGTTAATGCTTTAAATATTAATAATAGAAATCAAATATATTGATGTAGATTCCCCTCCGTGGGAAATAATATTGAATTGTTTAAAGTTTTATTTTATAATTTATTTAAGAATAGCTAAATTATTTTGTGGTTAAATTGTTTATCTTTTAAATTTGTCTTCAAACTAGTACATAACTAGCTGTGACCCGTAAAAATGAGGGAAAATTGATTGGCTTCTTTGCTAAGCCCTTGTATATATATATATTTTTATTTAATTTTATTATTATTATTATTTTTTTATTTATTAGAGACACAAAAAGGATAATATGTACATGATACTCAGATATTAAACATTATATTGAAGACTATGCCCATTATCCCAATTACAAGTGTCTTCGGCACGCTCTAGTAACATGTATTTTTGCAATTAATTACATTTTACATGTACATCTATGTATATTATATATTTTTTGTTTGAGTGTAGTGCGATTAGTATTTAATGAATGATTGATTTAATGGATCTATAGGTTCATGTTATCGATTAGAAAATGGATGTTGTGTATGAGTGAGTTTTTGAACGAAGATAAGGTGTCTGCAAGAATATCAACATAAATGTTAGGGTCAGCACAATACAAATTATATGTGCGACACAACCTTGTAATGGGAGAAAAGTAACCGACATTATTAGTGTGCTGACTTATTCTGAAGAACTCCGGGTTTCTTATACGGTGTTTAACATGCAAATTTATGTCAGATAGAGAGAGAGAATCAATAGCTCCGCTGAGAATCTTGTGTAGCACAACGAGACCGGATATTTACCGTCGGGACTCAAGTTTGTGCATTTTGAAAAAGGCAAGTCGATCTTCGTAGCTGTGAAGGTTGTTGTGTTGACCAGCTTTGTATGACAAAATACGTAGAAACTTTTTCTGCACTCTCTCGATTCTCGTAATATGTGTTGTGTAATAAGGTGACCAAATAACTGACGAATATTCCAATATACTTCGTACTAGTGATGTATAGAGAATATTTAGGCTTTGAGGATTTTTAAAGTCTTGAGTAATTCTGGTGATAAATCCCAACATAGTATATGCCTTATTTGTGATATTATCAAAGTGGTTTCTAAAAGTGAGTTTAGAATTTAGCATGACGCCCAGATCCCTTATTGAATCGACTTTAGCGAGTAGAAGGTCATTCAGTTTATAAACAAATTCTATTTTTTAAAATATTTTTAGTGAAACTAATACATGAACATTTCTTAGCATTATAAGTGACATATTATTTACTTTACATCAATTTGATAGTTTGTCCAGATCTTTTTGTAGGAGATGACTATCTTCCAGGCTACGAATGGTGGAATAAATTTTTAAATCATCGGCATATAATAGACACTTATTTCTTAATATATTTGGCAAAGTCATTTATGAAGATAAGAAAGAACAAGGGACCAAGGTGAGAACTTTGAGGAACTCCTGAGGTGATAGAAACCGGAGATGAATCATATCTATTTACAGTCACCACTTGAGTTCGATGAGAAATGTAAGATTCTATCCATCTCAATAAGTTTCCGTGGATTCCTATAGCATGAAGTTTTGTCAAAAGTATACGATGATTCACCTTGTCAAACGCCTTGCTGAAATCTGTATATATTACATCCACTTGAGATCTCGAATCAAACGATTTGCAAATCTGACTCACAAACTCAAGTAGGTTGGTAGTTGTGGATTTTTTTTGGAACAAAGCCGTGTTGATTAATGCAAAGTGTCTGACAAAAGTGGGCGAATATGTATCTATAGCAAATAATCTCGAATATCTTTCCAAAACAAGATAGTTTACTTATAGGTCTATAGTTACTAACGTCACTTTTATTTCCTGTCTTAAATATTGGTGTGATGTGAGTTACCTTCCATAAGTCGGGGAACTTTCCTTCTTTTAAAGATTTGCTAAAAATGATATAGATAGGATCGAGAAGAAGGTGAGCACAATTTTTTATAAGAAGTGGAGGAATACCATCAGGTCCTGCGCCCTTGGCGGGATCCAATTCTTTCATCATTTTTAATATTTCATTTTTATGCAGTGGTATAAAGGAAAGTGAATCGAGGAAGTCATTAATGAGAGCAAATGAGTGATGTTGAGAAGCATTATATTTGACGATCTATGGAGAGGCGGCCGTAGCAACATGCGTTAATCGGCAAGTTTGGGTTTGGTGGCCCGGGGTTCAAGGCATCCATCTCTGGCCGTTATTTTAGCCGTAAATTCGAAGGAAATTTCGGTAGTTAGACGAAATTACGGGGACACACAGACAGACGGAAGGACAGTTATTATGTTTGATTATTTACTCTTCTCACATATATTAATTTTTATTTTGTTATTATCTATATTTAGATTTTTGATTTTCAATTAATGAAGTTTCACTTTTTTCCCGCATTTAGGGTATTTTTTTTGGTTACGGAAGATGTACACGCAGCATGTAACGGAACGTGTAGCAAAAATGCGACACCAAAACTTTTTTTCTGGTCGCAATCCTTGGATTGTTCTGCACCAAGCACTCGATCTCCCCACTCCTCTCTGTCACCTGCCAGCGTCTTCATTTCTTGGTAGGTGTCACAGCGCACATCTCCGATAACCTGGTCTACGTAGCTTGATCTTGGACGGCCTCTACGATTTTACCAGAACTAACGACGCTATATTGAATTCTTGTCTGCTGTCATATTCTATTTACATGAGAGTTTGCCCCTATTATTATAAATATTCAAGGTTACGTATCTGTTTTAATTATTTTCGCGAAACTCAATAAAATAATCGAAAATGATCACAATGGAATGGAACTCAATACTTTGAGCGTCATTAACATATAGTTTTATCTTTATTTTTAAGTATAACTTCTACTGCGCGTACGTGAGTATACGCACGAATTTTTTTAGTAAACATTATATTCCGATGAAATGACCTATGGCTCAGAATTACCCTACACAATGCAACGTTCACAAATTCCATCGAAAGGACATCTACACATTATCAAATTTTGAAAGTTCTATATATTATGATGAAACCTGAGAATATTTCGTTTGTTTGTATGGAATATGCTAAAGACATCTGTAGTATTTTTTTATAAACAAGTATTCATAGGTTTTCGCAGCTGGTAATGATACTTCTAAATTTTTTAAATTGAAGTAATAAGCAATATAATATTTAATGTATACTTGAAATTCTTCTGAATTTATTAAGCATATATTCTAGAATACTGTTGTGTAGAGTGATCACTTAGTTCGAACAGGTTGTAAGACGTGGTCTATGAAAGGACTTCCACACACGTTTCTCATATTCGTAGCTCTGTTTCTGTGAGACTTCTATACTTTATCACAATTAATTAATTTTTAGAATATACCTCCATATAAAAATATTGAGTCTAGGATCGTTGAAGAAGCATTTTGGAATGTGATTTTATTCATAGGTGTTTCCTCAGAATTTAAATTCTTTTGTATTTTTAACGTAAATATAAGAAATTTCTTGAGAAGGGACTAGGAGTTGCACGGTAATGGTGAAGATGACGATGATTTTCACTTAGAAAAGTACTGATAACGAAAGAAATGTAGGGCGAGAAGTTTTTAGAGTATAAATTGACGTGCGTGGGAGGGCGTCCCTGTCGCTTAACAAAGTTGCCAGGTTGTAAATTTATTACACAATACATAATGCACAGAATGTCTGGTGACCGGTGTCGGAGCCTTTAATAGAAATTTGGTCGGGCAACACTAAAGAAACAAATCAGTAATGGCGGCCGCTCTATCTGTCAACCTAATGATATCGGTCCATTATTTGCTTTTTCAGCTTCGCAAAACTTTAATACTTCATTGGCAATTGTTCTTGCACCATCCCGGACTGTTTTGGATATTGTGGACATAATAATTCAGTGTATATTGGAAATCAAGATGTCACAGCTCACGCTCGAATACGAGAATGAATTGAATGACAGGGCGAGGGGTTACCGCCGGCTGCGGGCGGGGCGGGTTTCAGTTCCAAAGTCGCCGCACGCCAATTTACGTTGGGCAAGCTGTAGCGTGGACGTCGATGAACACGGATTTCTAACAGTCGCGTATCTGCGCGATTTCACTGACCCAAAATTGATTTAAATTAAAAAAGTAACCCATAAAAAACAAGTTTTTATTATACTCCCTTTCTTTGTAAAATATAACAACAAGTAAAGATGAATTAAAACATATAACACTAAACTTACAGTAATTTAATATATTTCTAAAATGTCAGATGCTTTGAGCTTTGAAGATTAAATTCTAAAAACATTTGCCAGTCAATTTAGATTTTCGACATTCGTAGTGAAGTACCTATTATGTATACCGACGGAGTAATTCAAAGGTAGAAAATATTCCGCGACGTTATCGGGCCGCCGTTGCTAATCAAACTTTTCTAATGATTCCAATTTGAAAAAACCAATAAAATTTCTAAAAATCCGACATTATACTATAATTATTTTTTTTTTAAACAAAAATTTGATAGATCTTCTTGATCGTCGCCACGAGTCTACTTGCCAAGTTACAGCTCGATTGGATCACGGGAAAGGGGTCAAAAATGGATCCAAAGTTTTTTTTGACGGCAAGCACCAAGCAGACGCCACGAGTTAATATAAAGGGAGTTAATTATTTGCGAGTGCATACAGGGTACCAGCTCCAAAGGGTTGATGAAATCTAATCCATTCGTTTCCAATCCCTATTTACTGCGCTCGTGGCGTACGACGTTTCGCTTCCGCTTCGGGTATCTCCGGCTTTCTCCGGCCGCCTTCGCGTCACGTGATCCTCTTAATAAAATAAAGGCTTTCGTTTTTCCGCCAAGGCTTAAGCGATTTACATGCAGCGAATTCATTTCTTTCGCTTCGTCCCTTTTTACATCTCCTTCGCCCGAAACTCTCCCCGCGTCTCCGTCTCTTCCTCGTCTAATTTCCGCTCGGTCCCGCCGCGATTTTTTTTTGCCGGCAGTCATAACTCTGAGATGGTAGATGTGTAGTTGTATCCGCTTGTTTTGTATAGCCGGTGATTTATTTCGGGCTTTAATTTTTATGACGTAATAAATTATACGTGGATTTATACCATAAAAAGACCGTTGAATTTTTGGTCCGTAGGCGGGAATGATAATAAAATCTGGTTTAAAAATTTGTTGATATTTTATTTATTATTGTAATTGATTAAATTTTTATGCTTATCATTAAGACATTATTATTTGTTTATCGTAAAAAGTGTATTGTGTTTTATGTAAAAACAAGAACTCATTCCTAAATTGTGTTTATTGATTTGCGACAGTCTTTATTTTGTTCTGAATATTATTTACAATTCATTAAGGCTCTATTTATTATAAACTTACCATAAAAAGTGTATTATGTATTGTGTAAACCTTGTTAATCTGGAACTCATTCCTAATTGTATTTATTGATTTGCGGATTTTGCTGGATTTATTTGTTCTTAATATTATTTACAATTCATTTTATCATTAAGGCTCTATTTATTATTACTTTATCATAAACAGTGTATTGTGTAATTATATCATATTCTAAAAATATTTATATTTTTTAATAACAATTATTGTCTAATAACCATCTATCGGGGACAATAATGACGGTATGTTAAAAAAATGTGTTTAAGTTGTTATGTATAGTTATGTGTTTTATATTAATTTCACTGCCCCGCTTCTTTTTAGAAGTTACCTAATGAAACTTAAGAAATAACTCTACACAAACCTTTTAAACATCATATAAATAAGTTAATAAAAATATCAGGTAGAAGGTATGCTGAAGAAGTGATCCGCCCTTGACTTCTGAATTGGCAAAAACTAATTATATAATTTAAAGTATACTATAATTTAATATTTAATTTTGTAAGTACTTAAATTCTTATCTTAATTTTCTTTTCTTTTCTTTTCTCTTAGATTTAGGTATTCCTATGATTTACTTTAAATTCTTATCTTGATTTCGTATGTATATTTTCTTTTCTTTTTATTTTCTTTTACATTTAGATTCCTTGTCCCTGTAGATAATTGTCATTTTTTACTACTACATAAATACCATATGAAAATAACTGCCACAGAACAGGTTTTTACCTAGTGTGGCAGTTATTAGTATCTTGTATTAACTAATGTAAATGTAAATAAACAATAAATAAATAAATATGTAGTTTGTATGTATAGTTTTTGATATGCATGATATCCTGTCATCATCATCTTAATCCCCTTATCCTAGTAGGGTCGGGGGCCCAAATACTTGACAAGGTGTTTCCACGTTCCCCTGTCTTGCGCTGCTATCGCATGAGTCAACCAGTATAGACTCATTCTGTTTTCATACACATTTTTCTGTTGCTTCTCCCAGCTTAACTTGGAGCGACCCACCGGCCGTCTTCCTTCCGGGGTTGCCAGTAGGCAACCCTGTATAATCTGTCGTAATATAAATTGTGTATTACTAACTAACCATCACGAAATTTCACCGCGAGGGTTGGCAGAGAGTTTTGAGTGCCACGCTGACACACAAATCTCGCCTCATCCACATCCATACGTCTTCACGCGCAGGCTCGACAGTTCAATGATATGTTGGCCCAACGAATTTCAAGGCAGCATGTTGGCCTCTCGATTCCGCTCGGATACCACTGGAAGACTGTAATCGTCTAGCCTGTACGTTACCATTTAATTTTTCGCACGGCAAATTAATTTCATCCCCTACTTTCATCTGTTTATCCGATACACTCGTGATAAAAATTTTACAAACAATTAATTATTGTACATACATAAGTACCGACTCTGACTTCCACGGAACCACAATTTTAAAAATAGCACATAAATTTTGCAAGAGGTGGGCCATTCGTACATCGCTACGCGAATAAGAAAAACTAACAAACACATTAGTTTAATGTATTTTCCCAGTGCGTTTACAACCACTGCTTCCTGTAGTTTAAAGCGGAAATGACCTCAAACACAGACAAATTTGCATTGTGTTGATGAGAAAGTAGAGAGTAGAATAATAGCGAAAATAGAATGTAGAATTAGAGAATATAAAAATTGAGGAATTAAGAAATTATAAAATAGAAACAGAAAAAATCTTTAGCCGAGAGCTAATTTTACTGAAAAGCATTTACGCATTTAAAGATTATTTGACAGTTTTTTTTTAAATAAACCACGAAATATAAAGCATCTTAAAGCACTTAAATCAACTGAAACATAACTTCATATAATTATTATGATAAAATTATACATTTGAAATTTTTTTAGACTCACGAACAATCTTCAAAAATTAAATAATACCAAACGACACGTAAAGTAGAAACAAAATATGTGTATTTTCTAGTATGTGTTTTTGCATTGTGTAGAATGATCACTTAAGCCAGCATATACAGATTGTAAGCCGTGGGCCATCGTTTTATTCTACATACGTTTATCGAATTCATAACTTCGTATCTGTGACTCTATGATTTGTTTTAATGCACATGTGTAATTAGTGCGTCAATGTAGTATGGTCGCGTAAAAATATGTAAATCAATAATTAATTCTATGGGTTTAGGATATTGTCAAGAAAGTAGATATTATATATGAGTGACTTTTTGAATCATATCACATATCAAAACGACTTCAGGGTCAACACAATATAAAATATATTGTATGTACGACACATTCTCGTGATGGGAAAAAAATAACCAACATAGTTAGAATGCAATGCTGGCTTATTCTAAAGAATCACAAGGACTTAGCATACAATTTTCATTTTATTTATTAAATAACGCCTTTAAGGGCTTTTACAAAAAAATAGAGCACGTAATACATATTAATTTTACAATATAAACAAAAAAACTATGTTTTAAAGAGTTAAAACAATGCAAGTAAATGACACGAACGTGTCGACAATTAGTAGCGTATTTGTATTGAAATATGTCTAAAATGTTCATTAAAATAATGAACACTTCAAATAATATATTTATAAATTGTTACATAATGAATGCCCAAGAAGTACAAACAAGAAGAATATTATTATGTTACGTAGAAAGTAAGTACACAGCAATAGCACAAGCTTAATAAACGTAATAATACATTTTTTTCGTAACACTTTTTTTACTCCCTTTCTTTTAACTCGTAGCGTCTGCTTGCTTGTCTGTCGAAAATTAATTGGATCGATTTTTAACCCTTTTTCCGTGATCCAATCGAGCTGAAACTTTGCAGGCTCGTGGCGATGATAAAAATGATCTAACAAATTTTCGTTTAAAAATTACTCCCTTTCATAGCGTCGCCCGACTCAAGCTCAACGCATGGGGTAAGCGCCAAACCTAGTAAATAAGAAAGGGGGTATAATAAAAACTTAGTTTTTATGGGTCAGTTTTTTTTCATGTTTAAATCAGAAAAATGTACAATTTCAAACTAAAGTATATTACACAAGCATAAAAAACTAACCCATATAACCCAAGTTTTTATTATACTCCCTTTCTTTGTAAAATATAACAACATTTAAAGACGAATTAAAACATATAACATAACACTAAACTTACAGTAATTTAATATATTTCTAAAATGTCAGATGTTTTGAGCTTTGATAAGACACTTCATGCTTTGAAGATTAAATTCTAAAATCATTTGTCAGTTAATTAAGATTATCGACATTCGTAGTGAAGTACCTATTATGTATAGCGATGGAGTAATTCAAATTTAGAAAATATTCCGCGACGTAATCGGGCCGCCATTGCTAGTAATCAAACTTTTGTAATGATTCCAATTTGAAAAAAACTATTAAAATTTATAAAAATCCGAAATTATACTATAATAATTATTTTTTTTTGAAGAAAATTTGATAGATCTTCTTGATCGTCGCTACGAGTCTACTTGCAAAGTTTCAGCTCGATTGGATCACGGGAAAAAGGTCAAAAATCGATCCAAAGTTTTTTCGACGACAAGCCGTTAAGCCGGCAAGCAAGCAAGCAGACGCCATGAGTTAATATAAAGGGAGTAAAAAGGATAATAAAATAAAAATTTATATAACATACATTCTTTTTAATGTTTAAATCAAAAAATGTACAATTACAATCATATTTATGTCAGATAAAGAAAGAGACGATGAAATTTGAGCTAAATGATACGGAAATGGGAATTTAAATTCTTCACCAACAATCGAAAAATACAAACAAAATATATTTCTTGGATTTACAAATTTACGTTTACAAATTTGTAACGAATACTCCTCGAGGTATTTTCATTTTGGAAATTTTGGAAACGTGTTCAGATGTTGGGGAGTCGGAATTAACTCCAGAGGTCTTTTGAAGAAGTTACTCGAGTTTTATTTACTTATGTAACTAAATAAGCGTATCTCCGAATTTAATTTTATAATTAAGATCAGTTATTCAGTGAAAGTTACAATAAACTTTTCGACATTTCTTAAATAAGGCTGAATTATTTTTTCGTTGGATTCGTTGGACCGTGCACTGTAACGATTCGCAAAACTTAAATTAGACTTACCAACTTACTAATTAATTAAGCATTATACTGTTTTCTAGCAAGCTCTTTCTAAGGCATATCTTCTTTTCTTCATCCACTTTCTTACATATTCTCATGCACGTGCTTTGATTATGTTTAGATTTGTAAGTAACCTAACATTTCACGATCACATAGAGGCGATCAATGGTAAAGATTTGAGAATGTTAGGATTTGTTCTGCGTACCGTCAGGGTTTTCGAGAATACCCGCGTACTGAGTACTCTTTACAACTCCTTGGTGCGAAGTAGACTCGAGAGTGGCTCAATGATCTGGGGGCCACATGAGAGCAAGTACTCTCTTATGGTGGAGAAAGTCCAAAAGAAGTTTCTGAGATATCTCTACATGAGAGAGTACGGGCATTATCCTTGGCTTTGCCCAACCGAGTTTCTCCAGGGTATGTTAAGCTACAGTAGTCTAGAGACTAGAAGGAATGTGTATTTAATTACAAATTTTTATCGATTGTTGCGCGGTGTGATCGATAATACTGAAATTATGCAGAGCATTGGTGTGTATTTTCCTGATAATTACCTTAGACATCGCCAGCATAGATCGTTTCACATACCGATGTTATGCCTGTTGAAATAGCTACAGCTGTGCTGAACAAAATCTCTTTGGGTATTGATATATTCCATGTGTCTGAAGGGATTTTCCGAAGCAGGATTCTCCTACACCTTTGATATGAATGAATTTGTATACCTACGTTTGATATTTTGTTGTTTGTATATTTTCTCACTTAATAATATTTACGAATTAAACATATGTTTGTAATGTAAATTTTATATTAAAAATAAATAAATTTAAATATATTGAATTGAAATTCAATGGAAGATTTTAACAAGACCATCTTCCGATATTTGGTGTATCTGACTATCCCAAGTTTTTCGCGGATGCCCTCTGTTGAACTGAACCATCTCAGCAATCATTACTTCATTCAATCTACTATGCAACAGCTAGCATTACATTCAATTCTCATGTTTATATTCAACAGATATATTGTATTCAACAAATATATTGTACATGCTCCTAAGCGATCGCATTTCCAACGCATTCAGTCTACTTTCATTATTTTTTACATACTATTGGTACCAGAACTCCAATATGAAACGCTAGTTTTACTTCATGAGTCAGATTCCTACTGGCCAAAATGGCATTCATTGTTTACCTTTACATAGGTAATAAATACAGCTCTGTTGATAAATTTAATGATCGTAAAAATAAAATACAAAATACTGTTTTCCTAAATATATAATTGATCTATTGTATATTGTTGATTTTTTTTTTCATTTTTTATCCTTTTCTTCTTACGTGTCTACATAATGTTACTTATGATATTTTCTTTTACCACTTACAACTATTGCGGTTTGCTAATATTTATTGTATTTTATTATACATCAATTTATTGCTTATGGTATTTATAATTTTGATATTATTTTTTTTTACATATTTACTATGTAAAAACCTAATTGAGGGTGTGTACTATAAATAAATAAATTATGTCAAATAGCATATTCGTATATATTAAGCAGTATATTATATTCCATTTCCGGTTACTACCAACTACTATTTATTTTTACTCCTTATTAAAATTGAAAATATAGAATTATAATTTAACATAAACCCTTCTGAGTAACAGTGACATAATCGATTTTTTATAGATTCGTCAATATACGTAGGAACCGTCGATATATAAAATTTTGAAATTTGATACAACTACGCTATCGCCGTACATGAAACAATATATATTTTTTGTACTCTCTGTGAATACCTAAACTAATATATATAATTTTTCGGATTGCAGAGTGGAAAATAATCAAATACAGCGAGAACAAAGAAGCAATCCACGGCCCAATTATCGAATAGGTTAGGAATAAAAATTAGCCAATCCGGTTGTCGGAGGGATTGTTTGTTCGGCGCGTAAATCTTCTTCAGAACCGCTGCGTTCTGTTTAGTGAGCACCAAAGCAGAATGAATCACGGCCACATACTACCTGCTTTGTGCGGGAAAGAGCAAAATGTGCGCGGAATGCGCGAACGAAGCAAAGAATACAGCGAGAACGAAGAAGCTACCCACGGTCCAATTATCGAATAGGTAGGAATAAAAATTAGCCAATCCGAGCTGTCGGAGGGATTGTTTGTTTGGAGCGTAAATCTTCTTCAGAACCGCTGCGTTCTGTTTCGTGAGCACCAAAGCAGAATGAATCACGGCCATATATTATCCGCTTTGTGCGGGAAAGAGCAAAATGTGCGCGCCGGCGCTTAGTCTGGCGGTACAAGTTCAGGAACCAAACTCTAATAAATTCTCGGTGCTGTTCGCGATACAACCGTGGCACGTTAGTTATGGAGAACTCGTGTGTAATTATCGTGCTACACACGTACACAAAAAATGTGTACTTTAAAAAACAATTGTAATGATCTTCTAAATGTATGGAATAAGACTACATTAAACTTTTTCATTAAATTACGCATTACGTAAATGGAATAAAATGAATCCTTTTGGAAGTAAAGAAATAAAATTACTTAAATTTATAAAATAATTTTAAGGCATATTCTAGTGTATATCCTTACTAATATATTATTATATGAAGAGGTAAAGTTTATATGTTTGGATGTAGTAGGTAATGTCCAAAACTACTGATCCGATTCCAAAAATTCTTTTACCAATATTTAGAATGGACTTTCAGGGTGGATATAGGCTATAAACAATCCCATTTAAATAAAAGGGATTTCATGGTGAACTATTTTACAACAAAAGTGAACGAAAAAATGGTCGAGCGAACTCAAAAAGTTCTATAAAAAAATCTTCGACGACATATATCTATATGTTAAGGTTAATACACAAATTGATAAAATATGACTAAAAGTAAATAAAAATCTACGCGTGCTAAGACGTTTTAACGAGACACTAAGGGAATGTATTTATAGGAAAATTCCTTCGAGATATTACGATAACTGCCGAATCGTTTCAAGAGACTTGTAGAGCGTAGCAGTGGTAACGAAAGACCTTACTATATTCCAGAGTTTTCCATAGTGTTGGTGTCACTATACCCGAGTGATGAATTTTGAGAGGTTTTGACAGCGCGCAACTTGTTTCGGTTTCAAACATTTCGTAACCTTTCTTTGAATATTTTCTGTTACTGTAGCAAGCCGAAGACACTTGTTATTGGGATATACTGTAAGTGTGTCTTGTTGTATATTTTTTAAACCTAGTATATTGTCAGTGATTCAAGGAAATTCCGCAAAACCCTTAAGTAAAACGCTAATGTCAGAAGTCTTAACATATACGCAATAAACTTAATAGATGCGAAAAAAGGGCGAAGATATGTATCGAGATAGGAAAATAGGTTTTGTTCTAACTGCCATGGAAATACTGCGTGATAATTGTGTGTAGGTACGTATGCGTTGCGTTACACGGAAAAAGTCTGCCCGGTTTTCCCCCTCATCCCACCTTATTTTTTCCCTTTCCTCCCCACCTTCACCCGCTAAACCTGTCCCTGTTTTTTACTACCTACCCCCGGGCCCGTATTTTCCGATCCCGTCCGCGTGAAACCTACCCACAGCGAAAATAAAATGACCCTTTCGAAATTCAGGTGATTTTTGCGCGCGACTACCCTTAAATTTTATCTACTCCGCACGCATATTACATAAACCGACGGACATTGCAAAAACAGAAAAGTTAAAGCCACATAGTGACGTTTATGGCCACTCCTCATTACACGTTACTTATGGCAGGGGTGGATTTATGGTGCATTTTGGGGTGGCCGTGTCTTGGGTCAAGGGGTCTCTAAAATGAAAATATTAAAACGCAACGTGAAGTACAAACAGTAAACGCTGGTATTTATTTACGGGAAACTAAAAGTACAAATTAAAATCAACTTGCACATAAATATTTAATTGAACGATGTTAACCATTTAGTAGAATATTTAAAAGCATTATATTCTAATTAAAATGACTAAAAACTTTAAGTCTAATGTATGGAATGAAAAATAAGGAAAGTAGACTTAATGCGGTGAAAATACGATTGCTGAGATGCATGTGTGGGAATTATTTGAATGATACAGAGAACAATGCGGCCCTCGTAGCGCAGTGGGTATGACACTGACTTCTCACACCGAGGATTCTGGGTTCGATTCCCGGTGAGGTCACAATTTAATCTGTGTGATTTACTCAAGCCTGGGTGTTTTGTGATATATTTCGCTTCTGTAATTGGGCCTCTTGGCCTGTTGAAGCGTAAAAAAAAAGATAAAAAAAAGAGATAACGGAATTATTTGGGAAACATGCAGTTCAGTACAATGAAAGAATGCAACATAAATCGCTGGAATGATTTGATCTTGTGGAACGTTAAGTGAGAAGATATATGAGATCAGTGTCGAAAGCAGCAGGAATAAAATCGCTAAAAGGAAAAAAAATAAATAAAGTCCGCAAAAGACCTGGCTTAATGATATTTTTCTTGTAGTGCCATCTCCTATTTTTTATTAAAAGCTTCAACAACCAAAGAATGTCATCATCATCATCATCTTCATCCTCTTGTCTTAGTAGGGTCGGGGGTCCAAGGTGCTTCCATATTCTCCTGTATTGCGCTGCTTCTGCGTAAGTCAACCAGTCTAGACCAATTCTGTTGACTTTTTGTTGCTTCTCCCAGCTTAATCTGGAGCGACCCACCGGCCGTCTTCCATCCGGGGTTACCAAGAGGACTCTTCTTGGTGTTCGTTCCTCTGGAAAACTTAACACATGTCCAAGCCACCTCAATTGTGATATTTCTATGTCTAGGGGCTCCATGCCGAGTGTGTGCCTTATGTCAGCTCTCTCTATTTGTGTTATTCCCGCTACCCCCCATAGAAAACTTATCTCGTCAGCCTGGTTCCTTGGTCTCATTTTCACCGTCAGGATCCCAATTTGATGGCCATATTAGGGTGGGCCTATACACAGAAAAAAACCCGAAGAATGTGCATGAGAAAACGTGTGATTAGGCTAAGTGTTAGGATGTCCGACCCTTGCGGGAAACGGCGAGATGGTTTATAAAATACTCGCCATTACGAAATTAGTATAATTTATAGAAATGAACTTTGTTTTCACTACTTTTTTTATTATTGAAAAAATTCAACATGTTTCGAAGCCAATGGCTTCTTCGTCAGGATAACAACATTAAATTTAAAAATCAAAATATTAAAAAGTCATATATGAAAATAAATTTTTAAATTTAATTTTGTTATCCTGACGAAGAAGCCATTGGTTTCGAAACATGTTGAATTTTTTCAATAACAAAAAAAGTGGTGTTAACAAAGTGTTATTCTATAAATAATAATTATAATGTCACCACAAAATAATTTTGCTGTGTTTGAAGAAGAAAATGATTGTTTCTTACGGGCACACGAGTTTAAAACATGGCTCCTTAGGGATATTTTCTATTATGATATCGTAAAGGTTAATGGAATTCATAGACCCGTGTTACTGCTAGGGTAGGGTTAATCAAATCACGGCAGTTATTTTGAGTCTGTCAGGTATATCTGTTATTTCCAGCTCTTGTGTTAAATCTCTTATTCACTACACTCCATCTTCTGTACCCGCGCCGCAACCACCAGCACGAGTCTTGTCAATAATGTTGGAATTCAATCATAATTTATTCAGTCTACATTACACGATGGATCGTATACAGATTTACCACAAATACTCGAGATCTTTGAAATTTCTCAAAGTGGCGAGAATTTCAAAATTCGCGCGGTTTCGACGACGTCTCGAGTAAACGAATTGGCTTTGAAAATCTTACCATAAATACATCTTAAGCATAGTGAGCTTATTTACAACAAAACCATAAATATCATTTATCATAAAATCTCAGCAGAATTACTGATTGTACTAGTTTATTTTATTTTTAAACAAATATACCTTCTAAAAATCTTCAATCTGAAATTCTTTATCAGCCTTCGTCTTTCCACTGCTGGATATAGGCCTCTTCCTTATATTTCCATTCTTCCCTGTCGTTGGCTAATTGTAGCCATTTCTTTCCCCCCACAGCGACAATATCATCGGCCCATCTCTTTTGAGGTCTTCCAATGCCTCTTTTATTTTCCCAAGTTCTCCATTTTTCAGAACTCTCATGAGACAAATAAAATGACTCTCATGAGACAAATAAAACATTCAAAATTAATTAAAATCACTGAACGCAAACCTAACTATAAAACTGTTTTTTAATCTGCACGAATTGTCACTTGAAAATCTTCCACTTGTCTGTGGAACACTTTATTACGCAGTTTTTATTGCACTGATTCACTATCGAGAATATTCTGCACGTAGATAGGTACTCTGGTGCTTAATCAGTGGTCGCCAATGTTTGTACTGTAATCGTTATCTTCTGGAATCTTTACATATATTCACGATTATTGCATGGTTGTTTATTTAACGCACATAGTGAGCATTTATAAAAGATTTGATGACAATCTTCCTTTAGCAAAATATTTTGCCTTCAAATTATTAATGCTCTGTAAAATACATAATGAAATATAAACTAAATTATCACGTCCAATTATCATAATGATCAACTTCAATCTCTTTACCTAAATTATTACGCACAATTGTTATATATAATCAAATTCGATCTCTTTACCTTCATTTAAGGGAAAATGACTCCCACGCTTCCAAGATTGTCGGTTACCAGTATCGAAAGGCCATTGTCTATCCGCTACCGTTTGTATGACATCGGTTCAGTGGACCTTTGGCCTGCCCACGTTTCGCCTTCCAGTCCGAGGTCTTTGTCTTTTTTCGCTTCTCTGCCTATGATTATCTACAAATGAAGGCCTCTTACAATGACCGCTTTTATTACATGGCATAAATTTATCTTTTTTTGACGTCGGTCTTGCGTCATGGGGGATGTCAGCTTTGAATATGATATCTTGGATCTCAACGGTGATCTAATCGTTAGTATAAGTGAAACTTTCATGGCGGAATTTATTATAATGTATACTAATATATAAAGAGGTAATGTTTGTAGGTTTGGATGTAGGAGGTAATCTCCGAAACTATTCGTCCGATTTCAAAAATTCTTTCACCAATATTTAGAAAAGACTTTCAGGCTATTTTTATCTTGTTTAAATAAAAGGGCTTTTCGTTTTTTTCGGGACCTATTTAACAAATCTAATCGACGAAAAAATGGTCGAGCGGTGCGTTTTTTACGAACGCTGCCTTAACGGTAAGAGATATTTAAATAATTTTTGCAGAGAAGTTGTAGAACTCAAAAAGTTCTATAAAAAAGTCGGCGACAGCATATATCGATGTATCAATGTTAAAACACAAATTGATAAAATATGACAAAGCGTTACTAAAAATGTACGCGTGTGAACCCGCGCGTATATTTTGATATACATAAATTCATTCATTTGTTTGTTTTTATTTAGAGACTAGCTGTTACCCTTCAAAAATGACGGTACTTTTACATGTCGCTTCCCAAAGAAAAAGTATGTATTCATTTTATTTAAGAGAAAATCGTAAAATTTTTCGAAAAAAAAATTTCGAAAAAATTTAGTAAAAAAATTAGCATATATAAAAAAATGTGGAATTAATAAATTATAATTAAAGTAATTATAAAAGGTACGCAAATAAGTAATAAGGGCATTAATTTATTTGGGTGACAGTACTAAGTTTTTGTAGTGTAGTGTGTTGTCGTGTCAGGGGAGCAGTATCTGTTGAATTGATTCTCGAAGTAGTCTTACGACAGAATCGTCGTGCTTTTACAACAGTTTGTTATTTAAGTGCTTAAATTTAAAGATCTGTGAAGTGATCGGTGATTTCATTGACCATCGCTGTAAAAAGGACGGAAGAAAAATACTCTCGTAGTGGCGATAAGCGGCTATTTCATCTGTATTCCTTTGTCCCCGAAATACAGTCCAATAGTAGCGAATTACCCTTCCACATCCCCATCCCGTCATCCATCCATAACTCCGTGTTTCTCACCCTTGATTTTATTAGATGTTACATATTTTTGTTGCAATTTATTACCGGATTATACTCAATTAAACTTAGTTGCATGTTAAGGTATATTATAGATTTCTCACATAGACGAAATTGTAGTTTTTTTATGGGAAAGTAGGTATAGAAGTCTTTTGGATATACATACGACTTATGATCTATCTTATAGTTGGCTTGAGTGATCACTTTACACAATGTAACATTCTCCATTTCCACCCATGATAGAATATACCATGCCTACTAATTTTTGGAAGTTGCATATATATTTGAATACATACGACTTCCAAAAATTAGGGTATATTCTATCATGGGTGGAAATGGCGAACGTTTCATTGTGTAAAGTGATCACTTAAGCCAACCATAAGATAGGTCATAAGTCCTAAGTACACCCAAAAGATTTCTATACCTACTTTTCCATAAAAAATCTACAGTTTCGTCTCTGTGAGACATCTATAATATACATTAATTGATTAATAATATCTCTGTGACATGAAATCCAGTACTGTTCTGAAAGATTTGAACAAACTCAAAATATTCTAGTTGCATGTTGTTAAAGATTTTGGGTCCAAAGTAGTTGAAATTCCTTTGCACATATGTAGTGTGTCTTTTTATTATTTGCAAATTAAGTTTGTTACTTTGTGTAGTAATTGTAATTTGTGTCGTTTTCAAATGTGTATTTTTGTATTTGTATGTATCTTTTAGAGTAATATGGCATATACTTGTCAAATATCGTCATTGCTTGTGAAAATTGATATTTTGTGGATAATTTTTATAACAATTTTTATAGTTGCGATAACAGGATTGATTAAACTCTACGTTACTTTTCCTCTTTCAATTATGCCATATTCTATGGTCGATTATAAAATTGCTAAGAACATAAAAGATGAACGATGGAATGTATTGTTTATGCAATGATGGTAAATGATGTTATATCTGATTTTATGTCATCGAGAGACGTGTTTTTTATGGCTTGTTAGGTCACTAAGGCATTTAACCCCTATAATTGAATACCTAAGAGTGTACGTCACTGCGGCTGGTAGCGTCACAAAATGCGTTACATGTCACATACAGTTTTGCTTTATCAATTTTACCACGCTTATATTAGCTTCACCTGTTTGTTTATCTGGAAGGAATCATATAATCGATATTGACCTGCTTCCTAAGATCCAATCGAACTGAAATTTTGCACACAGATATATTCTCGATGACAATACACGAATCAATCAGATTCACTAATTAATCAATTAATACATCATTATTAATTTATCACAGTTTTATGTATATAATAAGATGTTTTGAAAGACTCAAAAATAGAGATTTATATAACATGAAAAATATTTTATCTTGAAAACCATGCTTATTTTTGAGTGCACTAAAAAGTAAAAAATAAAGTTTCAGGTAAAAAAAAATTGCTTCACTCTCCAATTAAAAGGGCGTTCGCTTTTTTTCCATCAAAAAACAAAAATTGTAATCTATTTCAATATCGTGAGCGCTCACCTTTTAAATGGAGAGCGAGGAATAATTTTTTGGCCGAAAATTATTTTTTTTACTTTTTCGTACATTTAAAAATAAGCGTGGTTTATTAAAAAAAGCATGTTAAAAGATTTTTTTAAACAAGTCCACGTATACATATTTCGCATATGCATATTTATTTGATTTATTTTTTTAAAATACATATTTGTTAGACAGATTTATATAGACTTTTGGTTCCATCTTGCCACCACAATAAATTGACACGAACTAATTGTAAATTCCTTGCCCATAATATGGCAATACTTTCGCGTTGTTTTAAATAAATACCGTGATTTTGTAACAATTATAAAAGGTTGAAATTAATATTCTTAAGGAGTGTATCTTAGTAAATGTCTTTGTAAATAAATTGTACTTTACTGTAAAGACGTTTTTACTAAAGAGTCCCGGTTCGGAAATGATTATTATTATAAAAAATATTTCATGGCTCACAGAAAATACATAAATTATAAAATCAAATATTTGGCTCAGCTTCTATTATAGAATAGCTCATATTAATGGCACTCAACTCGAATATAAACATTTTGAATAATAAGCGTTTGAAAATCATGATATTTGGAATACCGGAATTATTAAAACGGAATTATCCGGATCATCCGGATACAAACATCAATACAGTGTTCGAGAGCAACAACAACCGGTGAGACCGGGCGGATATTACATAAAAATACGCAGACTGATCGCTATGTCACAGGCGCTTCCGTTATTTTACATCCTCTGTACTTCCGATCGGGCGGAGAGAAAACCCGCACTTCCGTTTTGGCATCGCGCATCTGTGAGCGTATCTTTTATGGGGTTGGTCGTAATGGGTACATTTTATGGACCCTTTTAAGTTTGCCGACATTTTGAACTCTTTGAACGGACTTTGGCTATGGTCAAATTATTTACTGCAACCCGTAAAGGATTATTAGCATGCTCAAAACTAGCATGCTCAAAGCTAACAATCAAACACACATGCTTATTAGTGGCATGCTCTTGTCATAGAATAGAGAGGAACTCTAGTTCAAAATTGAAACTTTGCACGCTGAAATAGAAAATTTAAGTGAACCAATAAATCAAAACAGTTCCCCGGTTTAATCAAACACATATGCTTATTAGTGGCATATTCTTGTCATTGAATAGAAACACTCTTGTTCAAAATGGAAACTTTGCAAATTTTAATAGAAAACTCAAGCCAATAAATCAAAACAGTTCCCGAGTTTCCATCCGCACATTTTTGAATTTGAATCATTTATGCCTTTTAATAAAGTTTCATAAACATTATTTCTTGCCATATTATTTTTAGACAATGGTGACTGAGTATTCCACAGACATGTGATTCCTATAATAAGTCATGAAAAGTAATGTTTTGTCATCTCCCCAACGCGCCATATTTGTTTCATCTGTCGCAGACTGAGAAGATCGCATTGATAATCGATAGGTAATAGCCGCGAATGACATTAGCATGCTCATAAGCAAGCCTGTTCACACATGCTCAAAAGATACCCCTTCTCGTGGTGAATGACATTAGCATGCTCATAAACCAACCGGCGCGGCGGTTGATTTTTGAGCATGCCACTAATGAGCATGCTCATTACTAGCAATGTGCATAAACACATGCCACTAATAACAAAGGGCTAAAGGAGGTCAATACTGCGTACGCTCACGTGCCACTAATAAGCATGTGTATCAGTATCTTAATAGCTCTTCAGTAGACTGATAAAGCCGGTGTCTCAGGTTTTCCAGCCGTACTCCTTCTTCCAACTTTTGGCTGTCTTACCTTGCATAACAAGATGTAAAATCTCGTACTATTTTGATCGTCTTATCTCATGTTCTAAATAATTATATAAACCATAACATCTTTATTTTGAGTGTTCTTCTGTAGAATATTTTGAGTTTATCCAAATTTTTCAGAAAAGAGTACTGGATTTTGTCACAACGACATAATTAATCAAGAAATATAATTCATGTCTCACAGAGAGGAATTATATATTTTTTATGGGAAAGTAGGTATGGAAGTCTTTGTGTGTTTATAGGGCTTACGACTTATCGTACGCCTGTAATGTAAGACATGTAATGAGACAACCACTTGAGACACTGGCTTGAAAGCTAAAAATTCGGAAGAATCTCATTACACAAATAAAGTATATTTTAAAAAATTCCAATCGTAAAAATATGTATCTCATAAGTGACATATGAGATATCTATTTTTCCCCGACGTTTTTGCTCATAGCTAAGTGATACCCTGTATAATAGCGATCAATTTAGTGTTTGATTATTCTGTAAAAAAATACCAATATATACTCATACTACTATATAACCTCATATCTATATATATAATATATATCTCTATATCTATATATATATATATATCTTCTATATATCTCTCTATCTATATATCTATTATATCTCCGTTTTCACTTTACATGCAATATGAATATGTTTTTTTCATGAAGACATTATCATAGATGTAATAAAAATTTTAAGTGATCAACTTTTTCTCATTAGTCGCACAGTGAAAAGAAACATACAATCGAAATTAATTCAATTCCTGATTTAATTATATATAAACCATCATCGAAATATATTAGACATTTTTGCTGTGATATATAAAATATGTATATGTATGTGAATATATATTTTTAAAATATTATATATATATATCTATATATATATATATATATATATATATATATATATATATATGTAACAAAAGTAATTTCTGGACTACTTCGCGTTTTCTGTAAATGGTCTCCCTGAGAAGACCTAGGCGCCTAACGCTCGCGGAAACCTCAAGCAAAACACACACATGTGAATATATATATTCTTTATCTCCTGTATACAATTAATAACAATTCATTTTTTATTGTAGCCTATTGCCAAGAAAATCATTTTCCAATAGGACAGTTCAAGTCCAAACGTCGTGGTAAACTTATTGCCATTAACTGAGTGAACTTGTTGTTTCCGCATTGAGTCCTGGACGTCTTGGAACTCGATGGGCTCTCGTTACTTCGAGAAGTTCGAGATCAAGTTCGAGAACTTGGTCGGTATGCCTTGCCGGTGAACTTTTGCACTTCATCGCATTATGGCATTTGGAGGTAGTCCACCGTCTAAGAACTACAGACCTCATGGTGATCGAGACCTACAGTGAATTATATTCAATAAAATTTAATGTATTACTGATTACCAATACCAAAACTGATGTATTCAAGGCAAGATTCTGCAAGATGTTCTCCCAGAGTTCTAAAATGAAGACATTGGGAAAATAAAAGAGGCGTCGGAAGACCTCAAAAGAGATGGGCCGACGATATAGCCGCTGTGGGAGGAAGAAATGACTACCACTAGCAAATAACAAGGAAGAATGGAAGGGTATGGAAGAGGCCTGTATCCAGCAGTGGAGAGAGGAAGACTGAGGAAGAAGAAGAAATGAATGGAAGTGGAGACTGGAGAAGAGGAACTGAAAGTAGACTGAATGCACTAAATGCAGTAGGGATGAGATCCCTTAAACGTATCTTCATGTGTATGCTAAATTTAATTATTGTGAAATTTGAGGCTTTAGTTAAACATGCTGAGTTTTTCTTAGATCTTTTAATCTCGCGTTATAATGATACGGCAAATATAACAACGACCAATGGCGGTCGAGTCTCGATACAAAAAACGCGCGCCCAAACGGCGCGCGTCATTATGTAACCATTCTCTCTCTCATACTCTGTCTCTTTCGTTCATTTCGACGTACGTTCCTCAGATCTATTACGATTATGGTACATTTTCTTATGAAATAATTGTTTTATATTATGTGCTTTAATAAGTGTCATAAGAAAATATAAATAATTTATTAGTTCCTTGCAAAAGTAACCAAATTTCTACCTCTGGCTCCCATAGCGGTGCTCCAACCCCTAATTCGATTGATAATGCCTTCATAAGGCGAAACGAAAATAAGTAGAATTTAAATATTTTTTATATATTTTTAAATATATGATCATGCAGTTCTACCAATAAACAACTTTGAAAGAATAACCATAACTGTTTAACTACCAGTAGTCTTGGGTTCAACAATAATTTAATCAATTGTTGTTACGATGACCCAAAAATTTAACTTTTTTAATTTACCTTGATTATTTGTTCATTTTATAAAATTGTATTTAACATTGTATGATGGAATTAGAAGATAATAATTATCCAATAGACGAAATTTCTGTAACTAATTTTAAGCAAGAGCAAAGATTAAAATTAATATACTTTTGATAAAATGCTTCTGAAACACACAAGTCTAGTATTCTTTTAAAATCAGTTAACTGTAAATTGATAGCTTTTGTCAGATAATCACATTTAAACACGTTATACACAAAGTGGCACTTTAAGTGTTTCTGATTCATCACTAGGGATGACGTATGAGTCCAGTGTAACCAGAAAGATCGTTTGTACACTGCAGAATACCCCAGAAGTTTCTGAATAGTCGTGAAAACCTGAAACCATTGCAATATCTGCCAATCAATTATAGAATCAACAAATCTGCAAATCAATTATAGAACACGGCATAATTGCATGGGGGAGGAGCAACAATGTGTGCACTCAACCCAATTATTACAACTCTTTCTATAAAACAAAAATTTCTATAAAAGTAACCCTCAAAACCTCAATTTTAACAAGGAGAGATGTAATATTCAACAAACTCGATGTATTTGATATAAAACAAATTTATGCAAATACTGCTCTTAAGTACACATACAAATACAAAATACACAGTTTAAAATAACTCAAACAATAATTACCACACGCTCAAACAAACTCAATCTACAATTATCAAGGTTACATACCACGTATGGACAAAGAAGCTTTAACTATTTTGGACCCAAATTACTTAATTGCATGCTTGATGAATTAAAGCAACCTGGGCTAATCACAATTTACAATTCTAACATAAAATACAAAATAAAACAGTGGATTCAAAACAAGGGGAGAGATACAATAGGCATACTTATCCAAATACACTAACACACACTTTATGATATATTAGTATGATATATTTTTATTACGTTACTTTAATATACAATACTTCATCAAATACAAATAATTATTTTACTTTATATCTACATAATATGATGTTTTGTATCTACATACCATTGTAAACTATGCCTGTCTCAACACAGATATTTCTAGTGAGACAGGCACTGTCCAACAATTTTTTTTTTATATTTAACTTAATAAACAAAAAACTAACCCACAAAAACCAAGTTTTTATTATACTCCCTTTCTTTGTAAAATATAACAACAATTAAAGACGAATTAAAACATATAACATAACACTATACTTACAGTAATTTAATATATTTCAAAAATATCAGATGTTTTGAGCTTTGATAATTCACTTCATGCTTTGAAGATTAAATTCTAAAAACATTTGTCAGTCAATTTAGATTTTCGAAATTCGTAGTGAAGTACCTATTATGTATACCGACGGAGTAATTCAAATTTAGAAAATATTCCGCGACGTTATCTGGCCGCCGATGCTAGTAATCAAACTTTGGTAATGATTCCAATTTGAAAAAACCATTAAAATTTCTAAAAATCCGAAATTATACTATAATTATTATTATTTTTTAACGAAAATTTGAAAAATCTTCTTGATCGTCGCCACGAGTCTGCTTGCAAAGTTTCAGCTCGATTGGATCACGGGAAAAGGGTTAAAAATTGATCCAAAGTTTTTTCGTCAGACAAGCAGACAAGACGACGAGTAGACAAGCAGACGCTACGAGTTAAAAGAAAGGGAGTAAAAATACAATCAAGTAGTTTTCTCTCCTAAGTAGACATCATAATTTAATGTTTTCATTCTCTTCCCTACAAATTTATTTCTCAACATGAAAATAAGAATCGGTAGTAAAGCTGCATTGTATAGTAAACTCGTATTACAGTAATGCACTGCAGATATAATATGCAGGTATTGCAGCTTCGAGTGCACAGTTCACTGACAGCGAAGTGCTTTAGTTGCCCGGTAAAGTACTACAGAGAAGTCAATAGACAAAAGGATGGGTAATTGCATATATGTATTACCCCGGTACTATTGTATCCATTTTTGCTTTACGGATTCATCAGTTGTTACCAATCATTATTGTGGGGCATTTTATCTTTAAGAATTATTGTTATTTTTCAGGACTTAAGGTTTTCTTATAGTCATTTATATTCGTTTACATCAGTGATAAAATTAGATAAGGGCCTTTGGCCAATTATAAAAAAACCCCTTATTTTATAGTACTGACACTCGTCATGGCTAGGGGAGGAAATTAATTAGCGATTTATCGATTAATGGTTATTTAAGTATTCAATGGTTAATGTCATTTTAAACGAATTAAACTTATCCCTGTTCTTTAAATTAAATTATTTTGCACTATATAACTCATAAATGAACGCTTTGTAATCGCTGCGTTACACGTATTTAACATTCACTAGAACATTCCATACAATTTTCGCACGCATTTATCGCTCCGATTTATTTTCAACGCCAATTGCGTACTTTGCTCGATTATTCACTTTATTTATCGCTTCGATTCGCTCACGACTGGGCGTGGCTACACTGGGCGTCGTCCGACGGCTCGTGGCCAACTTCGCATGGTAACGATTTGTCAAACACGAGCGGAACTGCGCCGCGGCCGGCGCCGTACTCATACCCGAAAATGCTGATATTTTCTACTTTCTAGATAATTCAAGTGTTAAAGAGAAGTTCTCGTTGCTTCTCGGTTAAAAGAGGCGTTTTTACACGTTTTACGAAGGTTATAGATCACCCTAGATTATCATAGGCCGTTCTCGATTCTTCGACTGTGTTATGACAAGTGACATTACCAGGGGTTCTTTTTAGCATCTCGTTACCGTACAATACACGTATAGACTGGATAGTAATTCAAGTAGTCAGGTGGTAAGTTGGTGTGGGCGAGCAGGTGTATTAGCGAAGGGTGAATAAAACCTTTTTGATACTTCACCTGTCGATGAGAGATTATGTTTCTCTCGAAACTTAAGTAGTGAAAAAAATATAAAATATAATTTTGTTACGTAGAGGTTATAAGGTTTATTATTTATTTAATGATTATCATGAATAATCTCTTCAATGTAAATGACAAATCCTTCAATAATATGGTTCTGAGAATATTATTTATATTGCATGTCTATATACTGCAGCCTACTGATAACTCCAAATACTACAGTGAATAAATATATTCTACGTCTTCAAAAATAGCAGAATAATTTTGTGGTGACATTTTAAATTTTTTTTTTTTAAATAGAGATGTGAACATGAACATGGAATACGTGTCACATCAATATTCTTACTATCTTCAAACTAAGCTAAATACGTGTGCTATGAAAGTAGGACAAACTTGCTGGTCTGGAGTGAGATTCGAACCTGCGACCTTTGGATCACGAGGCGAGAGTCATAACCACAAGACCAACGAGCTACATAATTAATAAAAATATATTTTATTTTCACCACTTATATATTGAAAATATCAACATGTTTGAGGGCCAATAGTCCATTTGTCACGATACAATGTATACTCAAAAATTAATAATAGTAATCGAAGTATAGACAATAACAATATATAAAAAATGTATAATATTTAAGTAAGTTATCTTTTAAATTTGTTTTCATGTAAGTACTGAATTATTATTCCTTTTCCATATATTATTTTCTTTAATATTTCTGATATCTATACTTCAATTTCCTATTTGTTAGTATACATTGTATACTGACAAAGGAACCATTAATTGGCCCTGAAACATGTTGATATTTTAAATACATGAGTGGTGAAAACAAAGTACATTTTTATTAATTACATAAACATATTCTATGTTAAAATATACAAAATATTTAGTAATTAATATTTTGCTGACAAATATCGTAAAACTTGTCTTTCTTAGATAGGAAGTTTCGCGCGGTAGACTGTTGTTCAAGAATTGTACCGCCGACCGCAATGCGGATCGAAACTTTCCAGACGTAAAACCGCTTTTTCCGCGCCCGAATTCGTTACGCCCCTGCTTTATTTTTTTTTCGCGGGACAGAGGCAGCGACACGTGTTCGTCCCTCGCCGTGTCCCCGGATCTGATTGTGAGAGTTTCAATTTGGCGGGCTCATGTGCGTGCCTCTTGCTGGCAGCGGCGCGGCGCGGGCGGGGCGGGCGGACGAGGCCGGGCACGTTGCCAAGTTGAAATGCGGAATTATTAGCGGAGCGAGTGTTTGTAAGGGTGGATTGTTTTGTATGATAAAGTGTATTTTGTATGCACATTTCGACTACATGTTGATAAGATGTATGAACTGTGTGTGTCGGGCGTTAGCGTAAGTTGTGTCGGTTTTTTCCAAATAAAGACACATCAAAATGTGCCCTCGCAGCCAAGTGGGCAAGACACTATCCTCTCACGCCGAGGTTTCCGCGTTCGATTCCCGGTGAGGTCACAGTAAAAATATGTGATTTACTCAAGCTTGGGTGTTTTTGTGACGTGTTTTGCTTCTGTAATTAGTCCTCATGGTATGTTGAAGCGTTTTAATAAAAATAATAAAATTCGTATATGGTCGGGGGAACCCCGCTAGAAACGATGTTGCTAACGCCTTTTTCTCAATTCCGATTGGAGATCTAGATATATTATATTTGTATATCTTTGTTACGCAAGGAAAAAGCGTTATGCCTACTCCATGTGACTCTCCCTCTTTCTCCCTCTCTCTTTCTCTCCCTCTCTCTCTCTCTCTCAGAGTTTCACGAGTGACAAAACCATTCATTGACAGGTGAGGCATTAAACTAACTACACTCAAATAATAATAAAAATACGGCTTAAGTGGAAAATTGGGTATGTAAAAAAGGAACTAAAGTTTCTGGTTTAAGGTGAAAGGGTGGTTGTAACGGGAATATTGAGAGAAAAGGAGAAAAATTGGCGAATGTGATATTGATTAGCAGTTTCATGTGTTTAAATTTCATTTTATTTCTAAAACTTTACACGCGACAGGATGGAGTTTAATTGAATATGAATGAATGTTAGCGAGTTTAGAAAAGTTATAACTAGTTAGACAACTACGATGCTTTTTAGTATAATGTTGAGAATAATCTCCACAAGTATTCGTAAACGCCGATTCCATGAAAAATATTAATTTGTACCATACTGTACTCAATATACATATAAGATATTTATTACACTTATAGTATTATACAGTACGAGTTTATATTTAAAATAATGTTCAGTGTATATACGAAATTCGTGATTCAATTGCAAACCACGCTAAGTTTTCCGCATCCCTCGAATTTAATTTTAGTAATGAAACTTTGTACATTGACTCTGTTTAACATTCTCAGACAGCTGGCATTTCGCGAAACAGTATCTCGCTGTTTTTAAACTAACTGAATATATTATGAAACTAACTAACCATCGTGCCGTTTGAAAGAGAAGGCAGAGAGGATTGAATACACATTCTTATGCATGCTCTACGGTTGTCGGTATTTTTAACACGGCCATCCTCCGATATTTGTAGTATCTGATTCTGCCAGTTCTTTTGCGGACGCACTCTATTCCCCTTTACACTCGTCTCATATATTTTCTTAACTATCCTTTTCTCGCTCATACGTTCCACATGACTTAATTATATCAGCGATCCTTTCTTTATTCTGTCTACCACGCTACAGCCAGCATTGATTTCACTTCTAATTTGTTTATTTCTCACGTGAGCGGGGCAACCAATAGAGACCAGGAAGAGCTGCACGGCTCCACGCCTCTATCTTTTCTCTTTCCCTTTTTTTCTACCATCATTTAATGTTTGATCGTTCAAACATAAGCAGCATTTAATCTTGTAAGCTGAATATTGCATTACAAAATTCAGTATTATGTACTCTGAATGGTATTTTTATTCATTTTTGCCTTTCTTATTTTCTTGCCACACATCACACAACACATTACACAATACGCATCACACAACACACCGGAAGATTTTCCTTAAAGGGTGATAATCCCTTTTTTCACACTACTGCATTGGTGATCCTCAATCTGTCAACGCGATAAAATAAACAAACCCTCTAAAGTGGTGACCCCGACGTTATCATCATCGACTGTGCGGTCAAATTTGAATCCATTTCACGATTTGGACCTCTGTTCCTCTTAATGATCATGAAGATAGATGGAAACCATAAACTACGTTATCTCTATTTGACATTTATTATATTTTATTGCCCGAGTTTCGAGAGTTTCAAAATCTCTCTTCGACAGTGAAGTACTAAAATATCAGAGATAACCGAGTTTATGTTTTTCATCCATTTTTACGATAATCATGAATAATTTCCACAGCGTTAACGAAATCCATCAATGATATAATTGCTTCTAATGTTGGCCTTTTTTAGGTTTGCCTTTCAGGGTATCAGAGAAGCATTTTATTGCCCGTTTGTGAGGGTATACCCTGGTTAACCTAATATATTTGGGTATATCTGTTTCAAAAATTCTGACTACGTTGCCATTCCGTGCAATTTGTTGGATTGGATTGCTTCTGTAGTTGATATTTTTAGTGTCACTCTACACCATTTCCCTCCAGTTTTTTTTTAAACTGCATCAATATTATCTTAAGATATCCCACGAAACTGTATATACAGTTTGTCTGTAGGAACAATATGCATACTCACTAGGGTGTCCCAAAAAAATTAAAGTGATATTTTTTAAATGCATACCCTCTTATTTTGTTTGAATGGTCTCAAAACATTTTAAAATAAAGTTTTTCGTACTTAGGATCACGACAACCCGTGCCGACTTGCAGCGAAATGTCTGTGCTTGCACGGTACGGTGCGACGGAAATCTCGCTTTGCTTACTTCTTATTACTTGGTTATTTTATTAGTAAACGCATTACTTTTGAGTAGTCAACATGTCATTGGAGTAACGAAGTTCTCAAAAGGAGAAATTTTTAATAGGAAACGTAAAAAATCAAATCACTGGTTCGAAACTTCCCTCTAATGGACAAGTACTGGGAGTTCCCTATAGTGATCTATAATATTCGTGAAGTGAATTTAAGTGTCAATGGAAGTGCAAATCTTACTATTCGTGAGTGTATTATTTACTGGGAAAAGGCTCGTACACTGACTAAATCATTACCTAACTGTGTTAAGAAACTAGTTTCTTTATACCAAGTTCGGAGAGATTTGCAAAAAAATGCGAAAAAACACAAGAAGTGTTTGAACAACGTCGACAAGAGTTTCCAACTTAGACAATTTGTTTGACATTGCTCATGCCGATGCGCTTCAGCTAATTAAAATAAATGAAGATAGGATCTTCTTGGAGCGCCAAAAAGAACCAGGTCGCCTGGTCACTTAGCCGGAGTGGACAAAAAACTTACAGAAAGGAAGAAAAGGCGCGCCTTAGAAACATTGAGGAGGAAAAGCGACGTGCTAAATATTTTTCATCATTAGCTCCTTCGACATCATCTTATAAACCACCACAAGAAAACTCATCTTCTGATTCTGAAATAATAGATTTACAAAACAATAGACCCAGCCTAAGTGGTGCTTCCTCTCAGCCCGATAAAACTTGTATGCGGAAAAATTTCATAACTCCGAAGTTGGTTGCCGCATTAGATAGATGTCAGTTAAGTGTGAGAGATTCTGTATTTATATTTGAAGCTAATATTGATGCACTAGGGCATAACACGGATGACTTTTCTATAAGCAAGTCCTCAATCCATAGAATCCGTACAGAAATGCGAAGAGAGCGGGCTGAAGCTATAAAAGTTAATTTTAAAAACAATATCCCGGATACGGTAACTGTCCATTGGAATGGCAAACTATTGCCAGCTCTAGATTCATGTAAATCTAAAGAAGAACGCCTCCCGATAGTTATTTCATATGATGAACTTAACGCTGTGCCAAAATTTGACAGCTCATCAGGAAGCAAACAGGCACAGGCAGTTTGGAATGCCATTATCGACTGGAATCTTGAAGACAAAGTGCAGATTCTCTGTTATGATACTACTGCTTCAAATACAGGCCGTATTAATGGTGCATGTGTGCTTCTCGAACAAAAAACGGATAGAGAAATGCTTATTTTTGCTTGCCGTCATCACGTCTACGAACTAGTATTAAAAAGTGTGTTTGAAGCTAAAATCAGCCAAGTAACTACAAGCCCAGACATTCCGTTGTTTAAAAAGTTCCGCGAAAACTGGAAAAATGTCGATGCCGAAAAAACACAAATCTGTACAGAAAAGCTAACTTGTTAAAATATTTCAGAAATTAATAAACTGCTAGAATTCTACCGATTTGAATTGAGTAAAGAAATAGCTAGAGATGACTATCGTGAATTAATTGAGCTTTCAATAATATTTCTTGGTGGAGATACAGAGAAGAAATTTAAGATTCGGCCTCCAGGTGCTATGCACCAAGCTCGATGGATGGCGAGAGCCATTTAATCGTTAAAAATATCATTACTAAGCTCCCAATTCAGAATTTCAAATAAGGATAAGGCAGCTCTGTTGGATGTCTGTCTGTTTATCATGACATCGTGCGTCAAATTATGGCTCCAATGCATATTAGCAGTAAAAGCACCTTATCAGGACTTATGCTTTTTGAAGTCCATGAAAGCTTACGAAACAATAGATAAAAGCATTTCCAAAGCAGCTTTACAGAAGTTTTGCCAGCATTCATGGTATTTGACAGATGAAGTATCTGTTTTGTCTTTATTTGACGATGATGTCGATCAAGAAACTAAAGTAAAAATGGTTGCTAACTTAGCTAAAGAAAACCCACCAGCCCACGATAAACGTTACATTGCATCCAAAGAAGAACTTTGTGGCCCACTTTTTGGTATGTCTTATATGTAAATTATGCTTCGATTTTCTTCTATAGCTTACCATACGTTTGATAACCGTTCTTTCTGATTTAATTTCAGAGAAAAACATCGATGACTTCGTCTCTGTCAAAAGCTAGTTCCTATTTAATCGACTCAAAATTGATGACAGATTTCTGAAGAAGAGCCCTTCTTTATGGTCAAATAATGATTAGTTCCAACAAGCTCAAAGGAAGCTATTTACACTGAGAGCAGTAAATGATACGACAGAAAGAGCGGTTAAATTATTGCAAGACTTTCATGGTTTAAGCACTGTTGAAAAGGAGCAAAAGCAATTTTTATTACGTTACGTACAAGAACACAGAAACTTATATCCTGATTGCAAAAAGCAAACTTTGAAAAGGAAATTTAATTATTAATGTGTTTTGTACTATAAATACATAATAAATATTATAAATGTGTTTTATTTACTGAATATAAATAATGAACTCTACAATGTCCCTATACCTCCATACTAACTTTTCAACTTAAACTTTGACGTCAAGTCGGCACGGGTTATCGTTATCCGATCGCAATAATATTTAATATTTAAATTTTTGGAGTCAAATGAAAAAAAAATAGAGGGTATGCGTTTTGAAATTCGAAAAAAAAAATTTCACCCTTGCAGCCTGGGACACCCTAATACTCACACAATCATATTGTTATATAAGATTCACATTTCATATATATTTTTTTGTTTTGTTTCGTTTTTAAGTCCGTCCGGTATTTTGTTAAATAGTCTCGGTGTTACGTATTTTTTGTCCGGTCTCCGTAAAAGTTGTTAGATTTTTTGTTTCTAATTTTTGTCGGTTTTTTGTCTTGTCATATGTCTGTGTTGTATTTGTGTTTTGAACCTTTCATGTGTATTCGTCAAGTCAATTTATATATAATGTAGCTGTTTTTGTATTGGTAAGATGTAACATGTTTTGAATAGATTTTTCGTTTAATCCTCAGAGTCTTCCATTTTTTTGTTAGCTATCATATTTAAGTGTAGAAAAGCTCAAATGCACGCAACGATCCATGGAGAGATCCATGCTTGGAGTAAGCCTAAGAGATAGAATTAGAAACGACGAAATTAGGCGCAGAACTAGAGTAGTGGATATCATGGATCGTGTAGCGAAGCTAAAATGGAAATGAGTAGGACACGTTGCAAGACAGGATACTACAAGATGGCCTCCCAGAGTTCTGAAATGGAGACCTTGGGAAAATAAAAGAGGCATCAAAAGAGATGGGCCGATGATATTGTCGCTGTGGGGGGAAAGAAATGGCTACAATTAGCCAACAACGGGGAAGAATGGAAAAATAAGGAAGAAGCCTATGTCCAGCAGTGGAAAGACGAAGGCTGATGAAGAAGAAGAAGATCGTATTCAATATTTTTAATTGTAAAATTTTTATTCTGTCTAAGTATGACTGAAAAGTTCGACCATAAAAGGTAAGCTGAGTCCGTAATTTATGATCGAATCTACCAAAGTGTAGTATAAGCAGTAACTTGTATAAAATAGTCTTTTAATACAATACAAATTTAATTGTATGAATTTGAGCTAGTCTTCTGCAGAAACTTCCCAAATATCGGCTTTTGAATATTGGGCTGTTTGATAGTTAGCCTGCTTTAGATGGGAATAAATAATCTTTTTCGAAAGTTAAATCTCAAGCATTCTAACCACGTGGCTATCCCATTTAAGTTATTTCTGAAGGATGATGGCTTCCATGCTTGTTATTTCGGATTCTTCAACAAAATTCTAAGTTTATCTTGCCATTATTTCAAAGTATCCTTCTTCAACTACGTTGAGGGTGGCTTTCGCGTGAAGTAATGTCTAATTAAAGAATAAATGATATAAAATTTTCAAAGAAAGCAAACACTTCAAGGCTTAATATTATAATTAAATAAAAATATATTAAATTTTAAACCACTTTATTAGACTCGGTAGACACTTTATTAAACTCATCCAAGAGTCCGATTTTAAAGTTGTTCCCTTTCTCCTCTTGCAACCCCCTACCCTTCCCTCCCACTATTATTTCTTAACCCTCTATCTAAGTGTCTGAACTTAAGTTTATATGAAAGTGTCTTGTCCTGAAGAAGGTTGGGTTTCACCGAAACTAGTTGACATTTACACTAATAATTTTTTTCTTTTATTTTTCAATAAAATTCTTCTTTTCAAATTTCCTTTGTGCACCATTTAAAAAATTATATAATTAACACTTGATTTAACCACACCTAAATTATATTGTAAAAATTCAACATGTTTCAGGAGCGATGCTCTCTTCTTCAGGACAATGAACGTATTAAAATTAATGTTCAAGTACATAAATAATAGTTATGGTAGGAGGGGGCAAGAAGGGGCGTGCTTACAAATTAAGTAGTTAAAAAATAATTACAATTGTAACAGGTTTAAGAAATTTAAATGATCGTGTAGAATATTAAAGTTTTTATCAATACTTATCCTGATTTCTTATATTTCAAGGTTATGCAAGTGATAATCCCAAGCATTGGTGTATACAATTTTAAAACCGGTATTTAAATCGAAAAAGTGATTAGATTCTATTAGATGCTCCGCAAATTCTGAATAATAATTATTGTTAAGACAACTCAAATGCTCTCTGGCTCTAATTTGAAAATAATTTTTTAATTTTCCAATATAAAAATAGTTGTCAATCAATTTCAATAATAAATGCCCGACTTTTTTATTTTAGATTCATTATCCTTGTTATTTAAAAAATTGTTTTTTGATTTTGTTACTCATACGAAATTCCGGCTGTATTGTACTCGGATTTTTTTTACTTATTGAATAAAACATTTCAAAATTCAGTTAAGTATATTATAATAATTAATCTACTTTATATTTATATGTAAGATTTCGCTATTTAAGATTGACTTGTTATTTTATTTTCACTTGTAAAGTTCTTCTTCTACTTCTTCTACTACTACTTCGGTACAATTAAGCCACTAAGTGACCTGAACGTCTGGTTGTCAGCCGGAGCAAACTTTGACTCATTGCCGTCTCGCTCACAGGGCATCTGCCGGCCCGCGCAATCATCACCGTACACAACTGACATGCTCAATGTCCATCAATTTCGTTTTTTTAAAATTATTTAAATAATTGTACATTTGAGATGTATTCCGCGGGTACTTAGCGGATTTTTTTCGTCCTTCGATTTAACATTTTTTTAAGATTTTGAGGATAAAAATAAAATAAATCTTTCGTCGAAATCATCATTCTTTTTTACGAGCCAAAAAATCAAAATTTACTGAATATGAAAGTGAATTCATGATTTATAGCATAACACACAATTAACCAACTCTGTTCACGATACGTAAGTAATTTAATTATCAATTCAGCTGAGAAAACAGTCGTAAGAATGAAAATTTGCCTCTGAATAATGGATTAGGTACTTACTTTGAAATGGTCGTTTTTTGAATATAAAATCGTAATTTTTATAATGTTTTAATTAATATTTAAATTATGCATACTGACAAAACATTCTTTACTGTTTTTGAGTATTCATTTAGCTTTGTGCAAATCAATTAAACTGAAAGCGCAGGCTGTAGGCTAATGTTGACTTTTCAATAAATTTGGCATTGCGCGTCAATGCAGCCTGGAAAACAAATATCCTGGGTCTTACTTTCGGATGAGCGATACTTGGAAGATGGCTAAAATTTAGCATTACCAGGTTTTTTAAGGTGTTCATTCAGGTGTAATCTTTTATAGGTAATTTTTGCGATCTTAATTTTATTATTTTTCTACCAATCTGCGTCCAGTATTGAATCGAAGCCTGTGTTTTTCTTTTTCCAGCTACCTTTCAACGTTAAAAATTTAGCTTGACAAATATCCTAAAAGGTTAGTATTATATAAGATCACGTCGACAAATAAGAAATACAGAATTTAACATTTATATAAACGATATGACAACATCCATCCACAACTTTTACCGACTATAACAGTGAAAATGTTATATGTCTCTAAAGGATTTTCGATATGAGACAATAATCTGAGATATATTCAAAACAAGTTTATTTCAAAATATTTTTTTTTCCTCGTACCTACACGTTACAGAGATTTATCTTGAACAAATCTTTGAAATTAATCCGTTTTGTTTCTATTTTTGTATGGGAAAATATGTATGAAAGTCTTTGTTGGGTATTCACAGAGCTAAGGAATTAGATAGCTTATGTGATCACTTTAGACAGTGTAACGTTCACTGATTCCACCGTAAGAAGAACCTTATTAAATTTTTTAAAGTTGATGACTTATTTTATTTGATGCAACTATCCCTTCACCTTACTCTGGTAATAAGACTTATATTTTTTGGAGCAGAGTACGTGACATTTTTCCGAAGTTTAGACATATACAATAGGATATGCCTAAAAATTAAGTTTTTTTAAAATCCTTTTATAGACCTGTTTATACCATCATGCTTTCCCTTATAAATAGCATCTTCACTTTAAAACATCTATAATTAATCTAAATTAACGAGTATTAATTATTTCGTGTACAAAATCTAGAAATTGTGTTCTCAGGACTCACTGCTAAAAATTTATTTAAAAAATGATATTTTTTTAATAAAAACAATAAAAAAACTGAGACTATACAGTATTTTAATAAATATTAAAAAAAGGATCTCATTGCATCTTACTCGAAAACAACATTTTGAAAATTTTACAAATACGTCAGTGACACGTGCTTCAATTGTCAAACGCTGTAAAACAACGAATGTTTTGAACGCATGGTACAGCGTATTTGTAAAACAATTTTCTTTCATCGCAAAAGTGTTTTCCTTCGCAGTAAATATTTCACAAAACAACTCCGTCAGGGCTTTGCGAGGACTATTCAATTTCGGAATCTGAACCACGCTTTTTATCGATATACTTTATCGTAGGAGCGTCCATCGCGCGTCCCTCGAAGCCTCCTAATTCAGACTGAGACTGAAGCCTTAAAGGCCGCCGATAAGGTTTGTAGCCTTTTAAGCGGGTTTAAGGGGGCCATTTTGATTTCTTTTCTGCCCGCGACCGCCCGAGGGATGGGACATCATTCCGGCTAATAGTTCGGCTGGGATCGACGGAACTTACTTTCGGGGCTTTTCTGCGATATATTTCTACGTCTCTGAGTTTGTTCGGGGATGTAGTCGAGGAAATAATAAACCCCCGAAAAGTTGGCGTTATTTACTGCATTTATTTGGGGGGTATGGACGCGGAATCGTCTTCTTTTGTGCGGACAGAGGTGAAAACTTCCGTTGTTTATTTTGATTTATTTTCTCACAAGTGCTTTTTGAAATTTGTTTTTAATCGCATTGTCTTTAAATAGTGCGAAAATATACGAGGGATATAAAAGCAAATTTATATTTAAAAAAAAATGTTTTGAGTGCAGTCATAGACAAAAACGTGTTGGCTTGCAGTTCTTATCCTCGTATCTAATTAAAAAAATATAACGAGAAAAATAAATATGGAGACTTCTTGAGAACTTGAGAACTCGCGTAAGATTACATTAGAAAATCTAATAATTTACTTGAGAAATCCTCATCTTGTTACCGTAAATTGTCATGGATAGATATGAAAATAAAGTATGACGTAAATGAAATATCTAATTCATAAAGGTATTTTTTAATTTATTTGACCTGTGTTAATTAAACGTGTATGTATTGAAACGAATGAATTTTCAACATACGATATTAGTTAGATAGCTTAATTATTGTTAACGTTTAACAGAAAATAAGACAGAAATATTAAAAAAAAAAACTTGGAAAGAGGACATCTCCTTTCTTCTTCTTCCTTGCCTGTCCCAACTCATTGCCTAGATAGGCTGCTGGAGTCGGCTCTTCTCGTTTTCAGGCTGTATCTTCTTTGGTTTTGGGTATCGCTTTCATCCATGGCGTTTCTCTGTAATATTTTTGAGCATTGAGTCATCCAGGAGTTCTTGGATTAAATCTCCATTGATTCTTGAAAATTTTCAACTGAAAATTAGGTAAGAATCTACCTGTACGGTATTATGGACTAGCTCTCTTACACCATGCATATGCCATTCAAACCTATTATAACGGGATCGCGGCGGTGGTAGACAAACCAAACTCTTGAAATTAATAAAAGTTTTATTTAATCGCTTAATTCACTTGTCACTAATTAAATTGGAGCACTGTTCTTTAATTTGCACTCGTTACTCGAGATTATTCCATAAATACGTGGGTAGGTACTTTTCTACGTCGCTATACTTTTGTGTATCGCTTCTTTATGATCATGGGTTTGCTCGCTACGATGTCGTTGAATTGTTACAATAAACTGTTTCGCGTTGCGGTTATGTCACCCCTTAAATAGGGAATGTCATTTCGGGAACGATTGATTAACTTCTAAACACATCCTAGATTACGTGTAATTCTTTCCCTTTCTAAAGTCTCGTGACAGTATCACTACACATGTATCTCATAGCTAGTAGCAAAAACTTTACAGGTGGATTCCTGTCTTGATAATGAGTGTTAAATATTCAAGCAACCATGACCAATATCAACATTTATGGAGATATGTGATATAAAAGTTTTTTTTTTTCAATATTTCTGACATATTTTAACAAAAAATTAAACAAAGTTATACAAGTTCAACACAACAAAATAAAATCATAAAAACCTTGTAAAAAAAATCTCTGTAACTATTCATATTAGGTCATGGTTGCTTAAATATTTCCGTCTCTTTATCAATGCAGGAATCTACCTGAAAAGTTTTTGCTACTAGCTATGAGACATCCTGAATACTTTCGTCAAATGTATGTGGCAATTTCTATTCTACATATAGGTATCTCTCATTTGATAATATTCTTAGATGTAAATATTGTGAATAAATTTTAAACATAAATTTAATTAACACTTAAAAAATAAAATGGAAAATGTTAACAGATTATCTTAAGTGTATAAAGTAACTAAAAAGTATAATGAATTTGTAAAGAAGCGCTAAAGGCAGGTCTTGAGCGGTGTAGTGTTTAAGAGGAGGATAAGAGGAAGAAAATCTTAGGAGTTTAGTTTGAAGTACGTGTTAAGATGCAACTTGAATTAACCTTTTGTGTATTTTTTGTCTATGGATTAATGTAATGCAATTTGTGTAATGTATTTCATTTCATAATTTATTTTTTTAACTAGCAAAACTGTCCTTTTACGAGTATATTTTGTGATTGGCTAATGCCGCACGTGTAAAAATATTGTAACGAGATGATAGAATGAATTTACCCACTATCCGAACTCCAACACTATCTAAGAATCGAGAACAGCCTAAAACAATCTAGGATGATTTTTAACTTTCGAGAAATATCTACAACCTTCTAGAAACGCCTGGTACTACCAAGAAGCGACAAAGACCTTCTTCTTAACATTAGAGTAATTCTCCTAATAATTAGATTAATATAGACAGTATGAAAATAACATCATTTTCCGGTATAAATACGCGGTGCAGATCAGATCGTGTTTGAAAATTCTTTAGCATGCGAAGTCAACCGCGAGCTACAAGTAGACCCCAGTGTGGCCAGTCGTGAGGGAATCGAAGCGATAAATCAAGCGAATAATTTGTGTTGAAAATAAATAAGTGATAAATATTATGAGCAAGAAATGGATGCAATAATCTAGTGATTGTTAAATACGTGTTAACCAGCGATAATAAAGTTTTCGTTTACGAGTGATATATTGCGGAATAGTGTAATTAAAAGAAAAACTTTTACTTTAATTCGTTTTGAGTGACTTTGTACATTGAATAGTTAAATAACCATTAATTTATAAATCGCTAATTAATTTTCAGTGTTTTCATTCATATTACTTACTTACTACTTACTTACTTATTACATTAATTATTACTTGATGAATACGTTAAAATTAAATTTTAACACATTGTAAATGTATAATGTAATGATACTCTTCTCCTGCTCACGAGTTTATGATACTAGTGTAGTAGAGAAACATCCATTCATAAGTAACTGTCACTACCTTATAAAAAAAAATAGATTTGTAAAAAAATAATTTTAAAAAAAAATCCCCTCCTAACCACGACACGTGACAATATAATGAGTGATTGCGTGAATCTGAGTAATTGATAAGGTTAGATTAGGTTAGATGTCACAATTTGTACCAAAAAAAAAACAAATTTTGAATTCTCATATAATCACTGCAGTTAAATAAAAATTTTCATTATAAAGACCAGTGACGGTGAATGAACGATAGTCTTCACCAATACTCGAGTGACTAAAGAAACGTGACTATGGTCTTATCTCGTATTCGTGCATCCATATTTACAACTATAATTCTGGCTGACAACCGGCCCCAGCCCGACGTATGCCGAGTGACCGTACACAAGTACAAATACGTTCCCCGCCGCGTCAAATATTTTTATTGTTTAAATTTTTGTTATTATGTAACAGACAAATTTTATTGTAGTTTTCTCATATTATTCATTAAAATACTATCAATAAACCTTTTGATTTCCTATTGAAAAAAAAAATTCAATGTTTCATACATCAATGACTTTGTCAACTGAAAAAAATCAGTAATAAAAAAAAATTAATTAATAAAAACCAAGTTTTCATTATACTCCCTTTTTCATTAACTAGTTGAAACAGGTTTGGCGCTTACCCCACGCGTTGGGCTCGAGTCGGGCGAAGCTACAAAAGGGAGTAATAAAATTACGAAAAATCCAAAATTATACTATAATTATTTTTTTAAACGAAAATTTGTTAGATCATTTTTATCGTCGCCACGAGTCTGCCTGCACAATTTCAGCTCGATTAGATCACGGAAAAAGGCTTAAAAATCGATCCAAAGTTTTTTCGACAGACAAGCAAGCAGACGCTACGAGTTAAAAGAAAGTGAGTAATAAGCACAACTGAAAATAGCATCATCCTAGAAATTTCAAACTGAATAAGCTTTGTAAATATCACGACGGCAAAGTGCACCATGCAGGATTTTTGTTTTTTTGAATAAATACGAGTACAGCATATTTAGCGATAAAATTTATTAAAATTTTTTATTACAAAATAAACCAAAGTTTTGAAAGCGTTTTTTTTCCGACGCCCGACGCTGAAAATGTCTGTCCGTTCGACCCGTCGGCGTCGGGACGGCCGTACAAATTTTCGTCGATAACGGCACTGGAAAGTTGCCAGGTCTGGAAAATACAACCGGCAGGGTAGGAGCCCCTCGTAGATATGTTTTTAAGTAGACCCCGATTCGGGGTTTAGCTGGCTGGCAAAATCGTTAACGAGCAAAGTTAACAATTTTCCACGCAAAGTGTCATAGTAGTCAGATGCGGGGAGAAAAATGCGATACAAAATATTTATCCCTTTTCATGGCTAATGCGATCCCGCGCTGCGATATGCACCCCTGGGATTTTTCACAAATTTCAACTTCACTAAGGCGTTTATTATTTATATTTATTTATTTTTTAACTTTATCTCTTTAGAAAAATTACAGACCCAATGACTCTGTATTAAATAAAATGGATATTGTATACGAACCGTACATTTTACTGAGAAGAAAATCTCGACGTTTCGCTGAAGTCGTATTCAGCGTCATCATCACGGCGGACGTGTAGACCAAACTGATTATTTCTTCCGAGGTCGTAAATTATATGCACTTTATTGTGGAGTGTTCACTTCTTCTACGATAGAGGTCGCCAGTGTGCACTATGTACTAATTACTTTTTTTTTTTGCTTTTCTGCGACGTTTCTTAAAGGTGGACTCAAAGTTGAGAGAACTGGACTTCTAATACTTGAAAGTTTATATCTGTCGTCTCTATTGAAATTATGATGAAAAAGACTTCAGCGAAACATCGAGATTTACTTCTTAGTAAAATGCACGGTTTGTATGAAACATCCATTTTATTTAACACATAAATATGTCCAACGATGGTAATAATACCCTTAACTCTTTAATCTCTACAAAATAGTCAATAACAAATTACACACCCCCTCAATACTGTCTCAAATATACACAAACATCTCTGTCCGGCCAATTAGATTTCCAAGCCAATCTAGGCCTTCATTTAATTTTGATAGAACTGTCGGTTTGTGGTAAAGCAAACTATGCTTACTGGGATGACGGGGTCCAGCTTACCCTAAATCTTTTCGGTGGTCTTCCTGGTGGGCGTCGTCCAGAGGGGATTCCATTCGTTGCTGTATGCACTAATCTGTCACTGTCCATTCTGGCTACGTGATCCTTCCAGAATCTCCTTCTGGATCTACTCCATCGTGCTATGTCCCTTATTTTGCAAGTTTTCCTAATGTCTACATTTTGGATACGATCACATTTTCTCCAGTAATGGATCTCAGCACTTTCATTTTAGACATTGTGAGGAGTCCTATGATACGGGGAGTGTTAGCCCGCGTCTCTACAGCATATTTCATGATAGGTCACACGCGTGTCTTGTATATCTTGACCTTCCTTTGAATGTGCATATTTTTGTTCTTCTAGACGAAATTCTTAGGACATCCTGATACGGTGGATGTTGTATTAACTTGATCTCGGACTTTAATATATGGATCGCTATGGCTACAAATTTCTACACCTAAATATCTGAAGCTCACGACTTGTTTCACAGGCTCATTATCAATACTCAGCTTACACCTTGCTGGTTATTTTGATATTGTTAAACTTTTTGTTTTACTGCTTATTATTATTTTACATATTTAGCCCTCATGGTGATCAATCACTATAACAAAACATCATCCAGAAACAGTGACCTTGATTTTATTTTATTTTTTTATATATCTTTATTAAGTTAATGATACATAATTATTTATCATTAGCTAATATTAAAAACATTATATAATACGAATGTACACTTATTAAACAATATTTCTCTTCATAAATTTTCCATTGTTATGCACCGTTTACATTCTTGTTTGAACATTTTGATTCTGCTCAGCTTCCTCACACCTTCTGGCAGGCTATTATACTCATTTATTCCCTTGTAATAAATACATTTATTATTTATGACACAGGCTCTGTTAAAAAGCGAAATATTGATAAACTTGATAAACGGTCGCTTGAGCATGCAATACCTGCTCATAATAGACAATTATATTCCGCAGAGAACCACTACAATTTTTATTTTTATTGTATAGTAGATATATAATAATGTTTTTTATAATTAATTCTATGTTATAACATTTTAATAAAAGACATTGTACTCCCCATAATATGAGCCGATGTTGTACTAATCATCCATTTCTCGTTGTTTCAGGTTCGTACTTACTCTTTTCAATGGTTGGGATAAACTTGATTTTGAAGATACACCAAGGTAAATGCTATCGCTAACTTGTTAACATTAAAATTGAAGTTAAAATTAAAATTGATTCACTTACAAAATATTATGGCTTCCGTTTCCCTTCATGCCTATATGGATATAAAATGACCTCAAACAGATGAGACGCGGCTCTAAATATATCTACACAAGTCTGGATGGCTTTTACTCCAGGGTCTCCTCAGCCAGATTCAATTCTATTTCAATTTCAATTTGTTATACAAAATTTACATCACAAACATAAATTTGATTCATAAATGTTATAAAATTTTAATCAACGTATATATTTTATAAAATTCGGAAAACCCTCTCAGAGATATGGAACAGATAAACTTCCAAAGTGATATTGTTCAGCATAGCGGTAGCTCTTCCAACACGCATGACCATCGGTAGGTTAGTCCTGTATATTGGAATGTGAAACAATATATGCTGACGCTGCTTTAAGTAATTATTAGGAAAATATAAACCAATGCTCAGCATATCAATCAGACTGCGCAAATCAAATACACATTTCTTCTAGTCTCTAAGCTATCGTAGCCAAGCCTTCCCTGGAAAAACTCGGTTTCGTAAAGCCAAGGGTGATGGTCTCTCAGAAATTTCTTTTATACTTTTTCTAACATAAGAGAGCATTAAGCTTACTCAATTCAGCTCGTAGTCCCCAAATCATCTAGCCACTCTCGAGTCTACTTCGCACTAGGGGTTGTAAAGAGTTATCAGTACGTCGGTATTTTCGAAAACCCTGGCAGTACGTAGAACAAATTCTAACATTCTCGATGCATTAACAGTGACCATCTCTATGTAATCGTGAAATGTCAGGGTGCTCACAAATCTAATGCCGAGATTTTGGTCGTTCATTTTCTAGAATTTTGATGTGCATTCATTCAATATTGCGGCAGTCTTCAAATAGTTTGGCTCTAAGTTGTCTGCAGGTTTGAAGGAGAATCGTTAAGTTAAAAAGAAGGAAAAGTTAAATAGTTTGAAGAAACCAATTCATCTCAAAACGTAAAAGTCTGAGAGGAAGATATATTAGCTTGTGTATCTAAACTGCATTCTAAACCCACAGAGCCTCTTTCTAGATATTATATGGATCAGGTTGTAAAATGAATTTATCACACTTAAAATGAATTTTAAAAACAATAAAATAACATATTTAATCTAAATAAACAAACATAAATATACGCAGTGCCCTAATAAATCATACAATCCACTAAATATCTACAAATATGCCCCGTAGTTTTTACGCAAATCAAAGAGTATTATCGAATGTCATGGTAGGTAAATATTTCGTGGAGTTTACAGATAAAAAAATCAAAAAGGGTCCTTGTTTGTATGAGAACGGTATTCATTTATTTACTTTATAAACAGCCAGTTCATCGCAAAACATGTAAATTGTAAAATTTAACTGATTCGAATAAAACAGTTTTGTTGCAAAAATTGATCCAATCAATCCATGGATTTTTTTAATAAAATATTCTCATTTTTATAAAATATCACGTTCACTTTGTTTCATGTTTACCGTTACGGATACCGCAATTGATATCAAAGTATTTTAGAAATTAAAAAAATCTGGAGACAACTAGTATTCATCCCAGAAGTAAAGCGAGTGATTTATCATTATGCTACTCCCGCTTCGGACTATGATGTTTAATATTCTGACAGTGCTGTTTTTTCTTCTTCTTCTTCTTCCTTTTAATAAACCTCTGTGGTCTGTTCTTCAGAGAATAGCGCCTCCTGTGAGGTGTATTCTTAGCTGTCCTTCCATCTCTTGGGAGTCCTCCACGAGAGCAGCTCTTTGAGGCTGACTATATATGTATAGTGCGATGTAAGGGAGTCTAGTCTGTTCCTGTCCATTATCTGGACATGATCATACCAGTCCCTTCTTTGCTGTCAATTGCATCATACAATGTCTTCAGCCTCAATGATCTCTCTTATTCTGGTGTACCTCGCGCTGTTCTTTGTGTTAGAATTTGAATATATTCTGCATTGATTTATATTTCTGATATAATATTCTTATATGTATATTAATTATGAAACTGAATAATACCATGGATAATAACATAGTTTCTTTTAAAAAGTAGACTTTCGATTATCTGGAATGCGTGGTAAAAAAATACCGGATAATCGATATCGCGATTAATCGAAAAGCATTGTGTAAAAATGTCATCAAGATGTTTCAAAGTTCTTGAGTATATACCTACTGTTTTTGCATAATTATTATCTATTTCACTTGATGGTTTACGGGTTCTTTTACAGTTAGTTTATCATTGCTTAATTTTTTGGTTTGAAAGGTAGTTTGTCAGATAATGTGCATCTTTTTAAGCAAAATTAACCATCCAAAAGACGTGCTTAAATCACCTTGCAGCTTTGCCTCGTAAAAAAAATCCGTGATCTCACCGGTAGTTGACGGCAAACAATGCCGCTGTCATAAATTACGCGTTATTTTGTAAATAAGTGACAATGACCACTGGACGCAACTAACTCTCATAAGCCACTGAAGCAAACTACATAAATGATAAATATAAAATAAATGTTTTGAGAGATCATTTTTCGGAAACGGCGGGCAGTTGATATTTTTACTCCCTTTATATTGGCGTGGCGTCTGCTTGCTTGCTTGCCGGCTTGCCGGGTGAAAAAACTTTGGATCGATTTTTAATCCTTTTCCCTTGATCAAATCGAGCTGAAACTTGGCAAGTAGACTCGTGGCGATGATCAAGAAGATCTGTCAAATTTTCGTTAAAAAAAATTAATAATTATAGTATAATTTCGGATTTTTAGAAAATTTATTGGATTTTTCAAATTGGAATCATTAGAAAAGTTTGATTACTAGCAACCGCGACCCGATAACGTCGCGGAATATTTTCTGTATTTGAATTACTCCGTCGGAATATACATAATAGGTAATTCACGAATGTCGAAAATTTATATTGACTGACAAATGTTTTTAGAATTTAATCTTCAAAGCATGAAGTGTCTTATCAATGCTCAAAACAGCTGACATTTTAGAAATATATTAAATTACTGTAAGTTTAGTGTTATGTTATATGTTTTAATTCGTTTTTAATTGATTTTAAATTTTACAAAGAAAGGGAGTATAATAAAAACTTGATATTTATGGGTTACTTTTTTAACTCCTAATGTTCTTAGCCATTATGATCAAAATGAAACATTTTCGTTTTACAAAATATTTTCGAAATTGGTCTGCATTCCGAATAATCCGAAGTATCCTCTAGACGATGCATTTCATGCAGAGAAACAGATAACATCGAATAATGATTAAAGGAACTCATGTTCAGAACTTCACTCCTACTGCAGGAGATAAAAATCAATGGCAGACTCTCAGCTGTGTGTCCTAGACGCATTCTTCAATATTTTGGGCATCTTGCCAGAAGAAAAGTCGAAGGAGAATTTCGTGTAGTTGGTAATGTGAAGGGGTCCACAGGGAGTGGTAGATCTGACACCTAATGGACCAAAAAAGCGAATACCGCAACAGACACTTCATCGGAGAAATGCAGCCTGCCAAGAGGAATAGAGAAATGATATTTAGATATATTAGTGAATGGCTTATGCATCATGAAGAAGCAATGATTAAAAAAAAGAAATTAAATTGATGCGTAATCATCCGCTGCATTGTCGCGAATTTATTTTTTGAAGGGATGTTTAATCGACGTTTGTCGTAAACCAATTCTTTAATTTGGGTTAGGTTATTAAAATGAACATAGAAAATCATAGATATTTACCATTAGGATATTGTGCGTGTATGTTTTTGCTACATGTATCGGTCTGCATGTACTAGTCTACTAGACCGGTGAAAGAAGAATGATGTGATGAGCATAGGTTTCTTTAAATAAGGCATTCGTTCTTACGATTCTGTATTATTTGCACAATGTATTTCACTTTGGGATTTTACTTAAATTGTTCACGTATTTCATGACTTAATATAACAATTAGGAATTGTAACAAGTTAAATTACACAAAACAGAACCGATGCGATCAGTGTAACTCGTGTAAGTGAGAAGCAAAGCGTCGCAGAAGCGAGCGCGTAAGCGCGATAGGGTTGCCATGGGTGCGACTTTAAGTCGTGTCTTATCCATAGACTTTTCGAAAGTTTTTTGTCCATAGAATAACAGAGTTGATCAAAAATATAAAATTTAAATGATATATAGCAGATATCCATTATAAGGCTACATTTTTTTCCTTTTCAATTTTAATCTGTTCACAATTTTTTTAACGTGACGTTTTTTGATTTTTCACCAACTTCACGACTAGCTGAATAGACCAAAACATTCAACATTTATGTAAAGTGGATGAGTACTTAAATAAATAATTTTCGACATGGTTTGGTCATAGTTTTCCATTATTATTGAGTGCTTAGCCGTAAAGTTTAGCATTTAAATTTGGATACGCAGTTTAAATTTGAATACTGTATGTATGGGTGATGTTAAAAAATCGAATACCTATATGCGAAGTAAGCGTATAAAAATATGACTTCATTTTTTTTTTAATTGTTTAAATATTTTTTATTGAAGTAAAGATGTTCCATTATAAATTTGTATCACAGAATATTAAGAGTAAAGATTTTTGGAAATTAGAAAAATATAAAAATATTATTTCTAATAATATAGATTTATATTTTTTACACAAAAATATCCAGTGTTTGAGCCACCTAGTACCTATACATAACCAAAGAGATTCCTAGCACATAACCATATAACTGCATCTCAGACGCTTTCAGCTTTTTTAATGCCAACCTCGAATTTTTTAAGGAGCACGGGTATGACGTAGCATTTTATTCTACGAGTGTTCAGACTTACGTTTCGATTGCAAATGACATTCTTCATTTTCACAAAAGTGCTTCGAACCATATCTTCTTATTTTGATTTCGTTGTCTGGGTCCCAGTCCCCCCTTGCCCAGCAGCCAAGTTACAAAATCTTTTGTATTTTTTTGATGTCATTGACATAGACTAACAATTGAACGTTCTCATGTAACGCAGAGGCGTAAATCAAAAGATTCTATCCTACTGTATACATTATTTTAGTTCCTGAATTCTGCAGAGTAGCAAATCATGTTCTACACTGGTAATTTTATTGGTACAATTCAGTAGTGAAGACAGTCTTGCGTTTCTAGTATGTAATTAACTAACTAACCATAACGCCGTTTCTCCGCAGGCGTAGGCAGAGAGAGTTGAACGCCACACTCTTCTATCCTGGCACACCACTTTTGCTTCGGCCACATTCATACATCTTCTCATACAAGTCCTACGGTTGTTGCGGCTTTTAACAGGGCCATCCTCAAATACTTGTAGTATCTGATCGTGCCAGGTCTTTCGCGGACGCCCTCTATTCCTGTTGCCTTCAACACTTGCCTCATATTTTTTCTTAACCATCCTTTCCTCGTTGATACGTTCCACATGACCAAACCATATCAGCACTCCTTTCTTTATTCTATCTACCACACTGCAGCCAGCATTACATTCACTACTAATTTATTCATTCCTCACTCTATCGACCAAAGTTTTCCGCACAAGTGTCTTAGTGACCGCATTTCCACAGCATTCAGTCTACTTTCATTCCTATTTTGCCACTTCCAGGCTTCACTTACATACATCAGGGTGGGCACTAGAACGCCATTATGTACCGTTAGTCTCGCTTCCTTTGACAGATTCTTATTGGCCATACTTTGTTTCCCGCAGTCACTCTCCTTTCGATATTATTCTCAGCCTTGCCGTCTCTACTAAACATGCTTCCTAAATACACAAACTCGTTCACTTCTAAGCATTCGTTGGTTAAATGACATGAATTAATCATGTTTAAAAGTGCAGTGCTCTCAGTCATGTTATTTTATATTTTGAAGAGAAAAAAGAAATCGGATATTTTGCATCTATTTGATAAGTTTTGCAAATTAGTGATAAATAACAAAACATTGTAATCAATATATTCAATCAGAAGTTTCAGTCATACGTTCATGTCTTCTTTATGAATTCACTATTCAATATTCTTCTTTATGTCTTCTTTAGCGATTCCGTCTTCATCTTGTGAGTGCTAGCAAAGAGTCGTCGGTACTTGTATATTTTTTTGAAGATAAATCTTCGGGAGTATAAAAAAAATCGCAGAAGGTCATGTCCAGCAAATACAAAGACTGAGATACATTAACGATGTGGTGTATGGTCAGAAATTTTGACCCATTTTTTAAAATGCATTATTTTCTATGTAACAATGTTTATTCCAAATGCTACCAGATGGCGCAAATAATGATGAAGGTTATAAAATGAAGAAAAAAATATTCATAATTCTGCATGTAACAAAATCCTGCATGTAATAGTATGAAATAATATGAGATATAATAAAACGCTAGACCTCTTTTTACTTAATGAAGACAATCGAATTAGTATGTGTAAGCCATGCCTATGATGCACATTGTTTACGGGTATAAACACCAACACAACGAAACAATGTGCCTTGTACGCACGGCTTTCACTTACTAATTCGATTGTCTTTCTTATATGAAAAGAGGGGTATCGCAAGATGGCGCCGTTCTCACAGTCTTAAATCGCAGCTGAAGTATATTGTAAAAGTCATTTTTGAAGGGTTATAGCTAGTGTTTAAAAAATGGAAACTCGTGTGATATTGTCGACAAGCCAACAATAAAGTCCAATATGGCTATCAGTTAATCAAGATACGTCGGGCACAAATGTTCGAACATAACAAAAAATGTGGCAAAGTGAAAAATGGACAAAAAGACCGTGAAATTGAAAAATGACCAGTATATTTTTGATCAAACTTCGTGTGCACAAGATACAATGCAATGAGTTCCATGTATTGATTTTTGTAGGATAACTAACTGCAATATGGCGATTTACATGTTGTTGACCAAGTGATTAATAGGACATTATTTAAAATGCCCGGAAAATTGGAAAATGTCCAGTATGATAGGGCAATATTATAGTAACTGTTGAAATAATTATATTGACCGGGCATTATAAAAATGTCCTACGTCTATTGGGCAGAATAATAAAAATACATGTTTTATGTTAAATTATTTTATTGTGTGACAGTATAATCATAAAACTTAACTAACCTAACCTAACCTAACCTGGTTAGTGCGCGTCATGCATTTGTTATCGTTTCCCGCGTCCGCCAGATGTACTTAAAATATCAAATTGCCCAACAAACACTTGGCAATATTCATAATGCCCGGACAGTGTGATAAATAATTCAGTTTTTATAATTGTTTATCACATTGCCCGATTTGGGTTGTCATTTTTAATACTGTTTGGGCATTATGTCCTATTAATGTCCCATTAATCACTCGGCCCACGACATATACTCGTATACGAAAAAAAAATCATTGTGTTCTCAGAACATACAAATAAAAATATTGTTAAATATTATGGTCTGTAAAAAGAATTAAAAAATTGTAAATATAAATTTTCAGGCGTATTCAAGTGTATATGTTAAATAATTGCTATGAATATCATATATAATAAAAATAATATAAATACTTAACTTTAAAAATATAGAGGTATCATTATCAGCTACGAAATCTATGCATACTATGTATGTCATGGGAAGTACATTACATATCTCTAACAGAGACCATTCGAATATTTGAAAGAATACAGATAACAGAATATACGTGGGGTATAAAAGCAAAGGCAGCAATATCCAAAACAATGAAAAAATGCTTTGAATACAGTCACTGAGGTTTACTCATTTAAAATGTACTAAAATCTAGATTTTATGTACAAATCCCTTCCAAAATAATGTTTTCTATAAATTTATTTGCAATGTTTCTTTTAAATCTCGCATTCAGTAGGTACATTATAAATTAGTAATCCTCGATGACTGCTTTAATTTTTTTTTGATATTGCTGCCTTTGCTTTTATATCCCACATATATACAACTTTCAAAAATTTATAACGTCTGGATGTTCTTACGGTGGAATTGGTGAACGTTATATTCTGTAAAGTGACCACTTAAGCCAGCCCCTCAGGTCATTAGTCCTGGGCTACCCTATGAAGACTTCCGTACACGTTTTGCATATAAATATATTCGTCTCTGTGAGACTTCTATAATTTATTTTAATTGATAAAAATACTTAAAATAAAAATACAACGGAAAATACAGTATTTTGGCCATATAAGAAATTTAGAAAAATACCGTATCCCACATCTCATCATTTAAGACTAAATTGCGTCAAGGAGATCATGGAAGATGAAAAATATTCGGATTCAAATATTTAAGGGTTAATTTCATTAATAAGCTATTTTCACTAATAAGCAAATTCACTAATAAGCATTAATTTTACTTTTGGGAAGAATCAGGAAATGTATTAAAACAGAATCGTGCAAAAATATATATAACGCAATAATAGTCTCCCACATCAACTACTGCAGCAGTATACTATTTCTGGCTAATGAAGAGGAATTAAAAAAATTAACATTACTCCAAACTTTTCTGCGCAATATTAGAAACTTTCTTAGCATTAAACTCCTAAAAAAGTTATAATTCGCAATCTGCCAATCAATTTTAACACGGCTTAATTGCACGGGGAGAAGAAACTATGAGTGCACTCAATCCAATTATTGCAACTCAAAAAATTGCTATAAAAGTAATCCTCAAAACCTCAATTTAAACAAGGACAGATGAAATATTCAACAAATTCGATATATTCGGTATAAAACAAATTTATGCGAATACTACTCTTAAATACACATACAAACACAAAAATACACAGCTTAAACCAACATTACCACACGGTCAAATAAACTCAATCTATGAATCCCAAGGTTACACACCACGTATGGACAAAGGACAAAGGAGCTATAACTATTTTGGACCCAAATTACTTGATTGCATGCTTGACGAATTAAAACAATCCGGGCTAACCACAATTTACAACTCTAACATAAAATACAAAATAAAACAGTGGATCCGAAACAAGGGGAGAGATAAAATAGATACACTTACACAAACACACTAACACACTATAACCTCATATATTAGGTCCTTACATATGAAATTGGCGTTTTGCCGTACTGGCAAATTTGATCTCAAATATCTTCTCTTTGGTTAGGAATTCCAAATCCAAATTTATACAGCTATTTATTTACTCATGTATTTGTGTTTTGAAAATTATAATTCATTTGTTTTTTCCTCAATTGTTTTTTTCTTTGCGTCACTCAGTTTACAAAATGAAAAACTTGAAATATCGCGTTATTTACGAGTATGAGTTCCACCGTGGTACCAGTGCTGCAGAAACGGCTCGAAGGATTAATGATGTGTATGGCGACGGTGCCGCAAAAGAAAACACAGTGCGTTTTTGGTTCCAACGTTTTCGTTCTGGAAATTTCGACCTGCAGAACAAGCCCCGTGGACGGCCGGAGACCAAAGTTGATAATGAAGAATTGAAGGCTATTGTGGAAGCGGATCCATCGCAAACCACATCCGAGTTAGCTGCAGGCTGCGGTGTTAGTGATAAAACTGTTTTAATCCACTTGAAGCAAATTGGTAAGGTGAAAAAGCTTGAAAGGTGGGTACCTCACGATTGAGTGAAGCAAATCAACAAACGCGCGTTGACTGCTGCGTTGCATTACTCAACCGTCACAATAATGAAGGGATTTTAAATCGAATCATTACCTGTGATGAAAAGTGGATCCTGTACGATAATCGGAAGCGCTCATCGCAATGGCTGAACCCTGCCGAACCAGCCAAACCATGCCCCAAGCGAAAATTGACTCCCAAAAAGTTACTTGTGAGTTAGTTTGGTGGACTAGTGATGGTGTCGTTCACTACAGCTTTCTTAAATCTGGCCAGACGATTACGGCAGATGTCTATTGTCAGCAACTGCAAACCATGATGGAAAAGCTAGCTGCTAAACAACCGAGGCCGGTTAATCGCTCTAGGCCACTGCTGCTTCATGATAACGCTAGACCACACACTGCACAACAGACGGCTACCAAATTAGAGGAGCTTCAATTGGAATGTCTTAGACATCCACCGTACTCTCCGGACCTTGCCCCAACAGATTACCATTTTTTTCCAAATTTGGATAACTTCTTGCAAAGGAAAAAATTCAACTCCGATGGGGCAGTCCAAACCGCCTTCAAAGATTTTATTGATTCCCGTCCGAATGGTTTTTTTAGTAAAGGGATCGATGAACTACCTATGAGATGGCAAAAGTGCATAGATAGCAATGGTACATACTTTGATTAAATAAA
>JADDOH010013795.1:0-84936 GCA_016648135.1 Agrypnia vestita
TAGAATCAGAGTGACGAGACAGAAAGATCAAAGCGCATTATCATGCAGACTCAATAACGTATAATCTTAAAAATATTCAAACCAAAAACAGAAAAATATTTTTTCCAAAAACAACTCGTTGCCACAAGGACACGATCCCGAGACCTTACATTTTCCGGGGATTGATGTTTTAAATACTATTTAAGTATTTGAGAGACATGTTTACAATAATTAGCCTAATTATTTAGGAACGATATATCGATCGTGAACCGCCAATATTTCCTATCTTCATAAATGTAAATTTCTGAGGATCTTGTTACAGTATTAGATTAAAAAATTATATTTATTATTTTCCTACTTCTTTTACGTATTTCATTTCGGTTTACCTTTTGAATAATTGTGAAAATAATATATATATATATATATAGATCTATATATATATATATTAAGATATAGTAGGTATAATATATATATATATATATATAATATATATGTATATATATCATATATATTAATATATATATATATAAAATAAGGACTTCTTATTGTATTATGATCATAAATGCCGATAACTCCTAAGTAAAGATAGAAGATATTGGCGGTTCATGGTCGATCTTATTAATATGCCATCAGGAGTGACATTTATTTTAAAATCTTTTTTTATGTGCTTTATGCGTTTATGAGCTTCGTTATAAAGAATTTAATAATGAAGCACTAAAAATAATTATTTTGTGTAACTTTAACTAAATACCTACCAAGATGAAAATCATTATTTTATTTTTAAACTAAGAGTGTTTAAATTTCATTGATTAGTTAGACAGTTTTACAGATGGGAAAATAACTATCTGCGCGTTTTTTTAATTGGAGTAATAATTTAGATTTTTTTATGAGATGCGAATTGAATCTGAACCCTTCTCAAAAGTGCCAATAATTATAACTGAATTATTGACGGCACTCATTAATTATTTACCAACCCCAACTCAATATTAGAATTTCTACCATTTATCTTACTTAACTCAATATTTGAGTTTGTAACATTTAGAGACACTTTGTAGAAATAAGTGTACGTTAAATCAAGTTATTCTATTTCTCTACCCAAATTGTACAGAAAAAATGTAGAAACAATAAATTATATCAAAAATATAAACATATCACATCACATATAGACCTAGCATAGGCAAAACCAGCCATTAACTCTTAACCATTAGAGAGACCTGCTTGATAATGGTTATCCCAGCATGATCGAAATATCGCACTAAAATAAAATAACGTTTTGTAAATCCGCGAGCATAATGCAAGGTTTTTTTCGGGTTTTTTCCTTTAAATTTTACTTCAATATTTTATTCAACAGAAGATTTCATAGTAAAAATAATAATACAATATCGCGCAAAAACCAATTAAATACAACCATCGAATAGGCCAATATCGACACAATAGACACACCTCGAGGTCAATATCGACACAATAGACACACCTCGAGGTCAATATCGACACAATAGACACACACACCACACACGACAAAGCGCATCACTAGGAGTCATACAAACGCCATTAAGGCCAACAACGACCGGGAATACCCAATATTCAATATTAAACACCCAAAAGCCATTAAGGCCTATTATTAGATAAATTAGATTTTGACTTGCCAGACCTCACTTGGTAATAAGCTTCCGATACGAACGGACGTGCTTGCACTGCCCCCTCGTGACGGAAATTTATTAACAAGACACCCTGAAGATGCCTTTTGTGATTCAGGCGAAACGTCGGTTGACGAATGATCCTTCTGAGGATCAGATTTTGACTCGGGTTACCCCCAAAGAAATTAATACTAACATTTCTAACACCCGTGAAAACCTCTACTATAACAATATATATATGTAGTCAATTTTTCTCAGCGTTTTCCAATGAAATATAAGGGAACGTGAAATGCCAGTAAATTTTTTTTTTAAATGTATATGTAAAAATGCAAAAGGCAACCTCTCCTAAGCAAAAGAAACGGCGGAAGTTGTGGTTTGAAGGCTATTGGATAAGGAAAATACTATCTTAAGGAAGCTTCACTCACTTGATGTAGTAGGGCCTGTTCCTTTGGTCTGTGGCCTGCTCCCAACCGTAGGGGAAGTCCGGGGGCCCCAGCAGGCCGGGGGCCCAGCTCTCGGCGGGGGGCAGCCACCCCGCTGTGCGCGTCACGTGACTGAAACAAACAAGGATCAGACATGAATATTCACGATCGGCCAATCCGAGTAAGCACAAACAAAATAATTGGGTCGCTGATTGAGTTGATAGTTCACGTGGTGTTTGTTCCGGGTGAATAATTTGCTCTTGTCAAACACGATAACAGGATACACTAATAAATAAAAATAATAAGTTTTATTATCATCCTAGCTTTTCGAGATTTAGAAAATTCCATATAAAGACAATGAAGATTCCACGCAAGTGATATGACTAGTAATGGGATAAAGTACATGTCACCGTTCAGTGTAAATGCGGTATGACTATAATACAAAACATTAAAAAAAACTACTTCGGTATGTATATGATAATATTATCACGCGATTTTGATCCAAATGAAACACTTGTAAACATTTAAAACTTTTATTAAACACAAGTTCATTGGAAACAAATTACAGATTGAACTTTATTCTGTAATTCGCGCCAATTTGAGCAAATTCGCTAGAATATTACACTCGCCTGTGGTAACACTTTAATGCCGTTAGTCTAACGCACGGAATCACATTTCGCTATCTATTCTCCCGGATCTATGGTTTTCACAGCTTGTCAAAATAAGTACCTATTTCGTACGCTGGCCCTGGCAACACCGACTGCCGCGCGGTATCTATATCTATAGAGCGTGAAACGGAAAGGCACAGCGCAGTGCGCTTTTTTTTTATCGTAACTCAACATGGGATCATTTTTAACCAGTAGATTATAAATATAAAATTTCTAAAGAAAAACCTGAAATGCGAAATATCCAGTTGTGCAATAAACATAGCTGTAAGAACGAATGTCTCATTCCATCAATTCTTGAATCACACCAGCCTTCTCCAATGGGTTTGCAGAAAATGCTGATGCAGAAAATGCCTAACATATACATGGTCTGTTCAAAAAGAATCGCGAATTTTGAATTTACGCAGGTTACGTATATTCGATTTTCGATTTTTTTTGTGGCGTTGTGTTGGTACTTATATCTCTCACTTATGCCGACAAGTTCGGCCATTTTGAATGTTTAGTTAATTTTTGACAGCTGCTTTGATTGCCGTGTTTTGGCTCGTCTTCGATTTTTGCCTATCCCAAAAAATGGATCAAAGAATCTGTATCAAATTTTGTGTGAATTAACTGAACATTCAAAATGGCCGAAATTGTCGGCATAAGTGAGAGACATGCGTACCAACGTAACGCCACAAAAAAATCGTAAATCTAATATACGTTACCTGCGGAAATTCAAAATTCGCGATACTTTTTGAACAGACCTCGTATATACATGTAACGCCCGCCTGATTGCAGTGCATTTTGTAATAAAACTCGAGTGATTAAATACAGTTTAATTATTTAAAATGTCTCACCACAGAAACGCTGTTTCTAATAATAAAATTATGTAGGTACATAAATTTAAAATATCCAAAGCTTAACTTAAAGTAACTTCCGTAACGTAGCGTCAAAAATAGAATTTAAAAAAAATGTATTTAGGTACCTACCTATTGAAATATTTTTCAAATGTTTTTATAATTATTTACTTATTATTGAGATTGTTTTAATTTTTAAGAAGTTTCAAAATAAATAACAATTTATTTCCGGGCAAATAATACCTATCATAAATAGCCGGAAAATAAAATCTTTCAAATCATAAACAGAATGTGAAAAAAAACCTGAAGGTTTTATAACTTTCGAAAATAACGTCTTTCTTATACCTAATCCTTTCGAAATCTTCTCCATCGTAGGGAACACACGCATGAACATTTGCGGGGGTAAAAAATTTGATGATAACCCTTACTCCACGGCCGTGTAAAAAGGTTTACCAGCGAATGACGAACAGAGACCTAAGGGTGGATTAGACCAAAGCTTTTGATTGATGAAACACTTTCGTCAGGATCGAAATAGAAGCCTTTAAAAGGAAAGAGCCAGAAAATATGAAGATGATAAATTAAGTTAAAGATTGGCCAACAATACAGATGATATGAAAAAACGTTTGTAATAGAATTAATTTGATGAGACTTATTAATATTATAAATAAAATACGTACATAATTAATCGCAAGGGGCATTAATATTCATTAATTTTTTTCACTGTTATTTAGATCCATGTTTTATTTTTTATGGGCTATAAATTATGTACCTAATTTATATTAAAAACATATTGTAGTCATTAGACATTTAAAAATTTTTCATAGTAAACTTTTTTCATTCCAGTTTAAACTCTTTAATATTCAATGTATTTTGTATTATTTTAGATAGGCTGCCAAGTCCTTTGTACGTAAAACATTTTGTGTTTTTCTTTTTCTTATACTGTCACCCCCTCTTGTATTGCACGAACGGAAATTTTTATTTAGTTTCATTCTGTTATTAAAGTATTCGGGCAATAATCCATGTCTTATTTTAAATATTTATACGTTATTTTAATTATCTGATTTACTATCATAATTTTTGTTCTTTTGTTGCATTTCAATATTATAAGCATTGCTTTGATTTGTACTATTTGTTATTTTTTTAGCATTCCTTCGTTGCTTATAAATAATATGCTGGGCTAATAATTGGTCCAGAATATTATTATAATCCCGCATTGTTAAATAATTATTATTTATCAATGTGCGAAGAATCGTAGAATTATATATTCATCTGTGTATAGTTTTCTGGGATATTCTGCCGTGTGTGTGTGACCTCTTTGGCCAACGTTTCGGATCCCATTGCAGGGTCCATCATCCCTGATGATGGGATGATGGACCCTGCAATGGGATCCGAAACGTTGGCCAAAGAGGTCACACACACACGGCAGAATATCCCAGAAAACTATACACAGAAGATTCTGAACGGCCGTGAAAACCTAAGGACATTTTTATATATTCATAACTATAACGATATTGACAAAATATAGCCAATATTATGGACAAATATACTGATCATTATTTGTGCATATTTACGAATAAATGAAATAAAAATGCTATTAATCATAGTAATAATTCAGCAATCAGTTCAGATAATTAATATTTAAATGCTTAATATCGAGATCAAAATTAACATAAAAAAAATTGTATTCGAAATTCAGAAGGTGCTAAAACATGTACCGAAATTCAAAAAAAAATTACTCAATCATATTAATAAAAATAATTATCAAAAAAACAACCGAACGAAATTTTATCTATTTTACAAAGAAGTGTCCATGAGTTTCGGAAGAGATTTTTTCGTTTATTTTTTTTTGTACTTAAATTAAAATGTCATTTTTAGTTAATTTGAAAAATGAGTATTTATGTAGACCTACAGTATATTTACAATATCATGACGATTAAATGTCTGTCACACGTAATAAATGTATTTGCAATTTTTTCCGAGATCGATTTTAGAGTGATTATTTTTTGCATATGTATGGATTCGAGGTTGGGTATAAATGAAAAAAAATAGTTCAATTTGTTTGATATTCATCTTTCCCTTAGAGAACGGATTAAAAACGAATATTTAGGGTCCACTTTATTAAATTTTTTTTTGCCTTCGTCTCCAGAAACTTATTCATTAAAGATTGATTGGACGTGTGTGCAGATTAATCAGAATATTTACTATAAAATTTACTAGTTAACGATACCATTTCAATATAAATACCTCTGAACTTATTCGGTTTGACTCGAATGAAAATAAAGAGATATTTTTATTCCGCAAGTGAAAATTTTTCTATTAAGAGAAATGCGATAATCCGACTTTATTATAAAAATAATATGACTTGTACAGTTTGCCGCGCCCTGCCAGTGCGTCATTACTGAGACAGAATTAAACAAACACCAAAACGGAGGTCTCCGATCCTGTCCATTGTCCGATGTTATTGTATGTCTAGAGAGCTTGATCCCGACAGAAAGAGTAGGATATCTAAGCAGCTGAAATGAATTTCTGCGGTCGGTTTACGAGACCAATGGTGTGAGTGAGAGAAGACTGAGGCGCATGTCAAGTTCTAATATTGGAATCCAAATAGTATAATATAGGATTTAAAAATAACGGCGAAGATGATGAAAAGTAAAGTTTCAAATGAATAGGAAAAGCAAGAGGATTCATTTTACATTTTTATATGAAACTATTTAAGAGAACTAGGATCGAATACAGAATCAATACTGTGTTGAGTCAATATAGTGTTATTCTGTAATGAAAATTACTCTTTTAAGGCGTACTTTAATATTTAAATCATCTAAGTATTGATAATATATATGATTCAATATATAAGGGGTGAAAACAAAGTATATATTTATTAATTATATTAATAATGTCACCATAAAATCATTTTATTCTTTATAAAAAAGCAATAAATATACGTTTGTTTTATGTTTTGATGCAATATAAATTAATGCAGTAAAATAGGAGAGGTATTGCACACTCTATAGTTAGGTACAGTTTGGGTACAGACATAAACACGAGTACCTCCTTAAAGAAACAGCCATAAAACATAAAAAACGTGAAATAAAAGTAGAGTGATAGAGTACGGCACAAGATCCCTTGACTTTGAAGGTATCGAAGTCTTTTAACAATCTTCTGATGGACTTTGAATGGCTAAACTTGCAAGTTCTTTTAGTATAAATGAAAACGGAGTATACAAAGAGAAACTAGAATAATATAAAATATCAGAATATATACAATTTCAACTCGTTCGGTTTAATGCTTTTTCAGATGAAATTAATTTTTCAATGTTTCAGAAAAATCATTTAGAAATGAAATAGATACCTAATCTAATTGAAATAGCCTATATCTACACAATATACTCGTACAAATGTATTTAGTTGTAAACATAGGTAATTCTATTTTGAATCCAAATCCACATATTATTCGTAGATAAAATTAAAAATTAGTTATGGGTATACGGTTTAGGACAACTCAATATGTTATATTTATGTGCTGAAAATATCCAAACTCTAAGTGCTAGAGTTTTTTATAAATATAATATTTTCGCCATCAATTGAACTATTAAACTAAAAAATTGTTTCGATTTGGCAAAAATAAATATTGGTGCAAAACATCCATGACGCATTATTCAACTTTTTGATTCTAATGTTACTACACTATAATAAATTATAATAAACTCGAACGTTAAAGGTTTAAGTTAAATATTTTTAACTTAACGTTAGTTTAACGTTTTCTACGCCTCAGATAACACTTTTTACTTTATGCTTTATCAAATTTGTAGAAGATAGAACCTACATAGAAAAAATATGTACTGTTTTGTTGTATATTTAGACTAAGACATTTTGAAGAAAGAATCCAACCAACATCATATCTTCGTACATAAAAGTTTATTCTTATAATTACTATAAAAAACATAAAAAATATCTATATAATGAGCCATATGCAAAAAATGCAATAGTCAATTAAATATTGACGTATTAGGTTTTTGTAGATTAAAATTTTTAGAAGCCATTTTCTCAGTTCTATGTTTTTTGAGCCAGCAGAACTACGTCTAATTATGAGTCGATAATGATCCGGCAACCAAGACCTACCTTATCAATAGTTAAGGAGATATGCGACATCACAATCAAGGTTTGCATTTTTTTTTAAATATTTCTGACTTATTTTTTTAAAACGTTGGACTAGAATTACAGTAGCTTGTATCGAATACGAATAATTCGTTCGCTTCAATACAAGTCAGAGAAAATAATAAATATTTATTTATAATTCAGCAAGGTGTTTGCAAAATATTTGAATTAAGTAATTTTTGATGATGATTTATTAATGATTTTATACACATCTTAACACACCACAGTTCAAATATTTAAAAAATTAACAGAGTTTTTATTGCCTTACTAATAAACTCTCAAATAAAATATTACTTTTAAAAAAACTTCAGCCTGGTGAAATTGCTTGTGTCGGAGGTCGGCGAAGAATTTTCGTTCAAATTTATTTTAATTGAAGTTGCAACTCAGTAGTGTAAAGTCGGGCACAAACGTTTCATCGCGGGGCGGGCGTGCGTTTCTTTTTTGCTCTACGATATGAAAATTTAGCGAAATTTCTCGTGCACCCGAGAATGGCGCACGACCTAAAGGAACAATGGAATTTTCATTTCTCCATTTTATTGGCGTAGCCGTCTCGCCCCTGTGTTATGTACTACGTCCCTTCTCAAAGGCGACAGCAAGGTATAGTGAGTACGTGAAACGTTTCAAAATATAATAATATTTTCAATAACTGTCAGTCGTCATAGATCTAATCTAAATCTAATCTAGATCTAAACTCATCGTCATTGGCCTTGCACTCGCCGTAAACTTGTTTATTTAGAAATCATTTCTAAATTTTTGTAATTATTAATTTGTGAAGTCTTTATATTATAGCAGGGGCGTGCAGTGAGAACAAGAAGCATGACTTTTATTTAAACATATATTTGGAAAAAAATCTAAATTCAATATTTATCTGGCAGAATATTATAAAAAATTAAAAAATCTTAGTAATATATTAATTATTGTGATAGGAACATTACGAAATATATCTCTTATTTCGGTTTCTTTTCAAAATATATGCATAGAAAAAACTCGTACTTCTTGTTCTCACTGCTCTATTATAGGTACCTACAGAATATTATTTACAATTTATTTATCACTAAGACATTATTTACTATTAATATATTATTTGTTCATAAAAAGTGTATTATGTAAACACTTGCTAATGAAGAACTTATTCCTAAATTGTGATTATTGATTTCCAATATTTATTCACTTTTTTTGAGTATTATTTACGTTTCATTTTATCATTAAGGCATTATTTATCATAAAAAGTGTTTTACGTATTGTATAAAAACTTATTTATTATATATTATTTATTCATCACTTATTAATTATCAATTCATCGTAAAAATGTTTTCTGTAATTATGTCATATTCAAAATGTTAATTGCAATTATGTAATTTTCAAGAAGTTCGCAAAATGTTCTTACTTTCACTTTAGGATCATCTATTAGTGTCCTTAATGATCTGTTGACTGTCTATTTGTTCAAAAATAAAACTGCACATAACTTTTTGGTAACATTATTTACAATCTCTTTAAATCACTAGAACGAAGTATCTTGGAATGTTAATCAGTTATTTGCTCACCTTATTATACAAGACGTGTTGCAAGAATCAAAAGTGTTGAAAAAGTTTCTACGTATTTTGTACTACGAAGCTGGTCAACATAGTTACGAATATCATCTTGCTTTCTTCAATATGCAAAAACTTGAGTCTCGACGTAATATAGCGTTCCGGTGATGACGCGACACACCCGCGTTACTATCGGCTAACTACTACGACCTATATAAATAGTTATTTTAAACTAGCGTCAAAAATGACGGTACATTGCTTCGCGTCTTTGCTAAGCCGCAGTATATATTAGATAATAGTATCTTTTTGACGCGAAGAGGCGGCGATAACAACATGCGTTGAGCAGCCGGTTCGGGTTTGCTGGCCCGGGGTTCAAGCCCGGTTCGGCCGTTTAATTTTGTTTTTTTTTTTGCCGTGAATTCGAATACAAAGTTACGGGAACAAACAGACAAGCAGAAGACAGACGGACATACAGACAACGAAATTATAAATTTAATTCAAAGATGCGGTTTTCTAGTTAGCGTAACGAAAATAAAAGTCGGAAACTTTTAGAGTTGGCTTTTTCTCAGTAAGCTGGAGTACTTGCAGTGCTGCTTCATGTATTTTTTTGTTGAGAAATATTCCTCCCTCCTCCCCACTGGCTCGGCAGTCGCAGTCGCGCGCTCCGTAGGATTAACTTTAATAAAGATGGAATGATAGCATTAAGTATCTCTAAAGTTGTCCGGCATTCAATGACATGAATTCGCAATTTATACAAAGGCAAAAAGGCGGAAAAATCGTTTACCCAAATTAAGCAAACACTTTGATTTATAGAGAACAACCAACTCCGTAGTTTTATTTTGTTTTATTACATTAACAAAACGTGCGCAATTAATACATTACTTTGGAGATCTTTTCCGAGGATATTAAAAATTAATGTACATACATATAGGTACTGATAAAACTTAATATTTTGAAAATAAAATAGTCATGCATATTTTTCGTGGCGTCTATTGTACGATATATGTGCGCAGTGGCGTGCAGCGCATACAAGCAAAAAAGCGTGGATTAGTAAAGATAAAACTTAATATTTTGAAAATAATATAGTCATGAATATTTTTCGTGGCGTCTATTGTACGATATATGTGGGCAGGGGCGTGCAGCGCATACAAGCAAAAAAGCGTGCATTAGTAAAGATTCTGCGAAACAAATATTAATTAAATAATCCTTATCTTAAGAAAAGTTGATTTAAAACTCTAGCCGTAATTCGTCCTACGGTTAGAAGTTTTATTTCTGACGTTTCCACTTAATCGAGAAAAAAACCGTGTATTTTTAATGCTGCGATTTTTATGTAATAGCGTTCTTCTTCGAAAGGTCCTATGCCAGGCGCACGTCATGCAAAAATGTTATTTTTTACAAATTCCACCCAAAACTTTCGGTGTAAATTTTATCTCTTTTCTATGGTAAATGTAAATACGAATACGACAAATACGATCTGTCATCTGTCATATAATGACATTATAAAATGTTTGATTTATTTTTGTTGAGATTGAAAAGAAACGTATATCTGAAATTAGTATTGTTCCCGATTTAATTATATATAAATCGTCTTCGAAATATATTGAAATTTTTCGCCGTATTAGATATACCTATATAAAATATTTATTTATTTAAGAAATATTGTTTACAATACTTCTTTTATGGTGCAGTTATTTTTATGGATTGAAGCTAATCAAAAGTTATAGGTATATAGGTATAGTTAAAAAAACCCTTATAGGTATATGAGTATATATATTTTTTAAATAAAGGTATAAAGTCGGTCACAGCATAACCTAAGTTTATACCCGCTGCACGCCACTGTATGTGGGGTATAAAACCAAAGGTAACAAACCAATATCCAAAAAATCAAAAAAATGTTGTGAATGCAAACACCGAAAATTAAAATTTTAAAATGCACTGAATTCTAGATATTATGTATCTATGCCTTCCAAAATCATGTTTCCTATAAAACTTATGGCGTTTTCTATAAAATCTCGAATTCAGTACATTATGAATTAGTAATCATCGATGACTACATTAATTTTTTTTTGGATATTGCTGCCTTTGCTTTAACAACACATGATCAAGTATCCAACTGGCAATCCATTAAATATTTCATAATAAAATATTCCTAAATAAGTATGCTTTAAGTTATAAACTTTAAACCAAATCTAAGAATTATTTTTGTATGATAATGTCAATAACCATTATCAACAAAAGGAATCGATCAACGACAGTAAAACATGACGTAATTAGTCAATAAATATTGAAGCAATTAGACGTTATATTTGATTATCAATTATATTAACCTTGTTAGACCTCTTTCCATTTAAGGACAATCGACTTGGTATATCTAAGTCATTCGTACGAGGCACACTGATTCGATGTGTTGATGTTTACTAGTATACCCGTGAACACCAGCGCAACGAAACAATGTACGTCGTACGCACGGCTTACGCACACTAATTCGATTGATTTCCTTAAATAGAAATATCTATACCTTCACTGTATTCTACTGAATATATTTTATATTTCTACTACTTAAGTTTCGAGAGAATGAGAATATCTCATCGACAGGTGAAGTATAAAAAAGTATTCATCTGTCGATGAGATATTCCGATTCTCTCGAAACTTAAGTAGTGGAAATTTCAAATATATTTTTAAGCTCAGTAGAGGTAACAAGGTTAACATAATTTATAATAATCTGTCATAGTGAATAATCTCTACAAAATACACGCCAAATCCAGTTATACTTTATTTTAAAAGTCGGAAGCAGTCCACTTGTACATACAAAAAAGATGAAACTCCTGTACGACTTTGGCGTGATGCTGTATCCAATTAAGATTAATAAATACGCAATTAGACATGAAAAAAAGCATCGTTTGGCTACCAATACAAGCGTCAAGCTTTATTCAGACTACACCCAACTGGTTTCAATTAAATTCAACAAAAATCTTAAATGCACCGCCACCCTGATCAATTTGAGCACCTAGCCGCAACGGCTTCAATTCAATGTGGCGGTGAATTTTTCTAGCATTAAACCGCAAGTGGTTACAATTGATTGAGATGGATTTCGAGCAGAAGACGACGTCGTTGAAAGTGAAAAGTTTTAATACGAATGCACGAGTCACATACAATCCACAATTCGTACCCACTATACTATTATTTGGAGTGTTAATACATTAATTATAAGCGCATTTTGTGATTTTTTGAAGTTTAATAGAAATATTTTAATTCTAACGTATTTATTCTATACCTACGTTCTGTCATTGAATTGTTAATGGTCTGTGTGAGGCACGTCCATTGAAGCATGATTTTTACGTAAACACATATGTTGTAAAAAATCAAAATTAAGATATATTATAGATGTCTCAAAGAGGCGAGACTCTTTCTATATGGGAAAGTAGGTATGGAAGTCTTTTTTTTTTGGTGTTCATAGAGCTCACCTATCGTACGTCTGTCTTAAGTGATCACTTTACACAATGTAACGTTAACCAATTCTACCCATGATAGACTTCCACGTCTATCAAATTTATGGAAGTTGTAAATATATGTTTAATTTTCACGTTTTGTTTCATAATATGTGAGTTGTATTTTTACTACCGCCACCTGGTGGTCGAAATTGTGTTCTTCCCATAAACCAGTACAGATGTCGCCGTTGGTAATGAGAAATCTATATTTTTGATTGCAGTTTTTAAAGCAATATCCATTTTATTCTTCCGAATTATTAACATTACAATAGAAAACGTCTAAAAATTATTTCAATTTATAAGTACTTTTTAGATTTTTTGATATAGGTATTCAGAATACCAGGGGAACATCATTAATCAAGATATATTATAGATGTCTCATAGAAACGAAGCTATTTTTATGCGGAAAATTGATTATTTACACAGTGACAGTAACGACATAATATATTGGTATATGTACACATGATAAAATTATGATTAAAATTGTGATAGGAATATATGTCTACGTAAAACGTGTATTCATTGCAGGCTCTTGCTCTGTATAATAAAAAAATAATAAAAAATCAACAGACTCTGATATTAGAATGCATAAAACCATAAATCAATCATTCATTAAATACTAATCGCACTACACTCAAACACAAAATATATAATATACATAAATGTAAATGTAAAATATAATTAATTGCAAAAATACATGTTGCTAGAGCGTGCCGAAGACACTTGTAATTGGGATAATGGGCATAGTCTTCACTATAATGTTTATTATCTGAGTATCATGTACCCATTAACCTGTTAGTGTCTCTAATAAATAAAAAAATAAAAATAAAATAAAAAAGTTTCTAAATCATTGTACTTGAGGTTTTGTGTACGAGTGGATAACAATAGTAATAGTAATATCTGGGAGGTTGTTCAACTAACTAACTAACTAACCATCACGCCGTTTCCCCGCAGGGGTAGGCTGAGAGGATTGAACGCCACACTCTTCTATCCTGGCACACCACTTTTGCTTCGGCCACATTCATACATCTTCTCATACACGTTCTACGGTTGTTGCGGATTTTAACAGGGCCATCCTCGAATGCTTGTAGTACCTGATCGTGCCAGGTCTTTCGTGGACGCCTTCTATTCCTGTTGCCTTCAAAACTCGCCTCATATATTTGTTCAAATCCCAAAATAAACGCCTATACCAGATTCTGGCGTTTGGTTCACTCGATAACTAATGATAGATAGATGCACTGTCACTCACGTGAATTATGGCGCTCTCAGCTTATGCGGGACATCCATAGGGTAAGACAAGTCAGAACACTTACTGTCGATTAGTGCGATATATTCCATAAAATACAAAGTTAAGTAAACAAGTTAGTTAGTAAAAGTTTGAAATATTGTAAAGTGTTAGATATGTTACGCGCGACAAACAGTTATTTATTTATTTATTTGGGGAAAATTAACAGCAAAACAACAATCTTAACAAATATGAAATAATGGTTTTTAAAATTATGCCAATTACAAATTTTCCACTGAATATAGTAATTTACTTTAACTTACTTTTAACAGCGAGCGGAGAGGGCGGAGGAGAATGTGGGACGGGAGTAGAAGGGAAGATATAATGTACGAATTAGTTTGGGTGCGGTAGTGTAGATATCGTTTGTTTTATGTTTTTTATTGTAGAGTTGAAAATGTCAATGTGGTGATAGTTTGTGTTAAATGAATTTGTGGATCTATACATAAATAAGTTTTGTTTTGAGTTGGTCTTACAAAAGGGGAGATGACAAGTAGGTGTTATTCCGTTAGTAGCGCACTCCCATAGTAGAAATGGAATTGGCGATGCGGGGCCCCGTATCCAAGATCCTCGCGATTGCAGGAAATAATTATTCTTATGGGATCTTCTATTTGATTCTATTGGCCTTTTTTCCTCGCGGTGATTGGAGCGTCTACTCACCCACAGAGGTCAGCCTCACGTCGCTTTTGTCGCCGTTCGAGACTCTCGCGCCTCCATATTAGGTTTTATTTATTGATTAAATAAAATTAACCTTCTTTTTAATAGTTAAAATAAAAAATAATAATACGTCATATATTATTACGAGATTTTAAAAAGAGATTACGCACAGAATCCCTCGTAATATGACGATAACAAAAATAACATGGAAGTCTCTGTTACCTTCTGGAATAGTCTACAATTATCTACAACATTCGGGAGATGCCTGTCTAGAAGGAAAATAATCTTCTCGAGGATTCGAAACCAACTTGATCACATATAAATCGCGCGGGTCTAGGCCGCGCAGAGAGTTCTGTTTTTGACAGTTCGTTCGGTGCGAAGTGTGCGCGAAGCGAGAGCCAGGTGATCCCAATTACGAATTTATGAGCGATAGATACCAGCGAAATAATCGGGTGACTACGTACCGACGGTGGCGAAATAAATAAGTGTGACTTCTATGTATATGCGAGAATTTAATATTCTACGAGCGATAAATAAAGTGTTCATATTCGAGTGATATATTGCGAAACACTGTAATTTAAAGAATAGCGTTAAGTTCAATTTGTGTTAAGTGATTTTGTGCATTTAATAATTCATTTATCACTAGTTAATTAATCGCTCATTAATTTCCAATGTTTTCATTTGTCTCCCAAAGGCACGACCCGTAACAATATTTTTTCCACATAAATAAAAAAAGGTTATACAAACTCTCAAATACTTTGTCTTGTACTGTGTATGAAAATCACTGTGAAATAAAAAAAAATGAAAATTACGCAAAAATTCACATAAGTACAGAAAAATTACTGATTTATATTAATTTAAAGAGGACGATGGTTTGTATACTTTTCAATATATAAACTATCAAATTATAATACATAAATTCTCTGGAACTTCAAACCATTCAGTCGTTAAAAATACAATCAAGGATAAAACTTTTATTATATAATATTATTACCGACATGATACTGGTACACTACATTTCTGTAGCTCTACGAGCTTATACCTCTACAAGCTTATAGCTCTACAAGCTTATAGCAGTTGGCTTAAGGTGGTAAAGAAGCTTCCGGTTCGCTAGCACACCACTTGACGTAGTGCTTTAGCCCAGGTTTTGTTCAAATCTAAGACGATAGTAATTTTACCGACGGATATAATAATAGCTTCCACGGCAAAATGAAAATGGAAAGAAAAGAAAATAATAACGCAACAAATCGTCCCCGTTCTCGTAGACTATTCGGTTTTAAAGCCCGTAGCGTAAAGTGCAAAATTGTTTACCAAATGCCTACAGGTATGTGCGTATAAAATACATTTTATAATAAAAAAACTACTCTTAAAATAAACGGTAATATCCAAAGAGAGGCTCTAACACAAAATAACGCCCACAACTTTTTTTGATAAAATTTTCTTTGAGTGTAATTTTGTGGGTGTGTAATCAGAGCATGCGATCTCACAAAAAACTTCCCAAACCTTGGAGTTTTCCCTACACGGGGACTCGTATTTCCGAAATATTCACGTAAATTTTAAACTTATTTCTAACGCAAATATTTCGCATTCGTCTGAAAAATGCTTCAACAAGATTGCCTATATAAAAATTTATGAAGCTGTAGAACGAGGTTTTCCCTCTCGGCAGACTTCTTACAGTTAACCCATTCAAGCGGTTTAATGAAGAAATGTGCTCAGTTCAGACAAAGGCTGGGAGAAATTTACATTTTCAATACAAATCCACATTCTTAAAAGGAGAAAAGACTTTCTTAAGAAAATGTGTGGCTGTAACTATGAAAGAAAATACCATTTCAAATAAATAATGTAATTTTTCATTCTCATTCATTCCCAATTCGTATAACTATTTGACATTTCATTGGACTACTTGAAGTTGTAATGGTTAGTTAAACAGTTATTTTAACCGGTTTTTTCTATATATATTTATTTGGGATTTGTCATTGTTGATTAGTACAGATGGTTACCCGTCGAATTGCAAAAAATCAGTTACAAATCATCGACGCACTCAGATACAAATCTCAAATAACGGTTGTCACCGGTTAAAATACCATCACTATCTTGAAGTAGATTAATAAAATGACCCATTACTATATTCGTCTTACAATTCGGACAGTTATAGTCATATCAGGGGCGTGCAGTGGGAACAAGAAGCATGACTTTTTCCTAAGCATATATTTTGAAAAGAAACCGAAATGAGAGATATATCTCGTAATATTCCATTCACAAGAATTAACATATTATTCAGATTTTAATATTTCATAATATTCTGCCAGATAAATATTTCATTTTTTCCCAAATATACGGTTAAATAAGTCATGCTTCGTGTTCCCACTGCACGCGCCTGATTCATTTAGAGGACTGAAATAAAGGGACTCAATTTAGATGTGTCAGAAGGTGTACAAATGATTGAAAGGGACTTGCCTATAACATTCGGGCTCACTTCGGTGTTCGAAGAGTGAAAAATATATAGGTTTTTTCGTGGCTTAGGTACATGAGTTGTTAAAAATCACTTTGGTATTTGGTGCAAAGAAATAAATAATTATCGAGTCTTCACTTTGAAATGGAAAGCGGGATTTATTTATACATGCACATACATTTTTTTTTATTTAACTGCACTAGAATTTTAAAGTACTAACAGCGATTATACGGATATTTTTAAAGAAAACGTATATGTATTATAATTTAAATGCAAATATGTAAAGCATATCTCAGTCAATCACGAGTTATGGAATCAAAAATTGGATATGTTCTTATTAATTTGAAATAAATTGTACATTCATTGTTAAAAATTTTACAATTCTGCCAATAACCGCAGATTACCGAGCCTGAGACAAACCTAAAGGGTAGGTTTAAAATATAACCAATAAATAGCAGGTGCATAAGTTTCCTACAAAAAGGTCGTAACGTCAAACGGTCAAAAAAAATTGAAGGTCGGACGGATAACAAGGTCAAAAATGTATGAGTGCTATGTAGTATGTCATGCAAAGCTTGGCGATTTTATTCACAGCAGCATTTAAAAACTTCAATTAATTAAGTAATTTATTGGCCGATACTATGTTAAAAAATACATTTAATCAATTAAAATACGGTTAATACTTGAAATACATATACAAATATGTATGTAAATGCGTAATTTTAACATTAAAGGTTTTCTGGAACATTCTATCACATGTTTGTATTTAATAACAAGCAAACATATTACTTTTTATCAAAGGAACTAAAGATTTTCTATCTAATAATCTATAAGATACAGTTTGTTACTTATTATTGATAAAAAGTAAACAAAGATACACATTTTCCGCACAGCATTATTAAAATTACCCGATACTCTTTTGAATTTCTTATTAATCCCGGCGACTCATGTACTTTCTGTCCACTGCGCCAAAATCTCCCCTAAATGCTGACTCCTGCTTTCCGGAAAGAAAATTTTAAATGGTACCTACAAATCTTGAAAATAAAACGGCATAAAATTAATGAAAATAAATGAGATTGTATCCGTGAAAAATTGGGGGAAAACCTACAACAATAAAAAAGGTCATTTCTCCAAGACTCTATCCTCTCGGCTAAAGTAGCTAGGGTTATTGCGCGAAATGTGTAAAGGATATGCTGGGCGTAATTTTACTGGCCTGTCGTGAAGATGAACCGTTCCTCTCCGTGCCGGTGGGTATCCTTGGCTCTCAACACGTGCGGATCCCGTGCAAAGCGCCTCGCGAGAAGAAATGCCATGTAAGCTCAGAGCGAACGTTCTAGAAATAGACGCGCTTAACTGGGGATTAAATTGACTCATGTTTTATTACCAAGTTATACAATTTTATTTCAAATTCACTTCAAATTTAGAGCGAGCCATAAAAGTAAGAACGACAAAAAAGAAATGTGGACGATCATTTTAGTTTGCCTTTAATTTATTGAAAAACTATGTTTTATTATATTAAATGTATATTTTTTGTACAAGCATATTCATGAATGTTTTATCCACAAAACAAAACAAGGGAAATATATAATCACAACATAATATATCAATACAACAATAAAATAAGCTATGAATAGGTAAGGGACCGACTCAATTACGGAATTTCAAAAGAATGTGCAAGTTACGAGTATATACAAAGTTATTTGAACATGAATAACTTCGCAAGACTATATTCCTGCGTTGATTATGAGTCAAAAAGTTTCAAGCAGCCTTGACCTTATGTCAATAGTTATGAAGTTACGCAATATCAAGTTTGCTTTTTTTTCCTTTGACTTATTTTTTACAAAACGTTGAACTATCATTACAGTAACTTAAAATTTTTAGTTTTCATATATTTGACTAATTTTTTGTAAAACGTTGGACTATCATCACTGTAACTGATATCGAATATGAAACATTCATTAACTTTAATACAAGTTAAATGAAATAATAAAAACCTCCCAATCCGAATAGTAAAACATTCCAACTGGAATTTCTGCAGGTTTTTTCATTTTATTTCACTTGTATTGAAACGACTGAATTACTCGTAATCGTTACTGTATTGTAAATTTAAGTTACTGTAATGATAGTCCAACGTTTTGTAGAAAATAAGTCAGAAATATTGAAAAAAAAATACAAATTTTGATATTTTTTTTATTTTTTTTTATTTATTATAAATTATTTATTACGTAGAAAAGGTAAAGGTAGTTGCTTAACAAGCAACTACCTGTACTGTTTTTGAAATTTAGTTAATAATTAGTGTAAAATAAGTGTGTAATAATTATAAAGTGCACTTAACAAATTCACTTCAGATGGAGATAAAATCAAAACATATTTCATATAATTCACACCACATAGAGAAAAATGAAAAATAAAATCATATTTAAAGAAGGTATTTAAATTATAATAGACAAAAAACGATTTACAATGGAATCTAAGCTGCCACATTGACACATTGCTCTCGTTTTGAAGTCTACCTACATTTAGTAACCACTTCGTTAACTTCTGTTTAAATGAATCTTTCACTTTTAACCTTTTAATGTCCGATGTCAATATATTGTAGATTCTTGGAGCACAGAACATGAAAAAGCGTTGGCCAAATTTTGTCTTCATTTTCGGCTCTAAAACATTTCCCGATGTTGTGCTTCTAGTATTTCTAGATTCAGGCAGTATATATGATAAAGTGTTTTTTACTCTTTTTATATTAACTCGTGGCGTCTGCTTGCTTACTTGCCGGCTTGCCATCGAAAAAACTTTGGATCGATTTTACCCTTTTCCCGTGATCCAATCCAGCTGAAACTTTGCAAGCAGACTCGTGGCGACGATCAAGAAGATCTATCAAATTTTTGTTAAAAAAATAATAATTATAGTATAATTTTGGATTTTTCAAATTTTTTATGTTTTTTCATACAAGTTGTATGGATATTTCAACGCATATGGTAGACGCGAAACCCGAAAGTGAGAAAGGGAGTATTGTAAAAACTTTTATGGTTTACTTTTTTTATAAAATAATTTCAATATCGAACTGTTATATAGCTGTCTTATATCAAGCACTTGAAAATCTCCAAATAGGTCTTCGGAATTATGTCTAATTATATCTATGGCACAACTCCATAATTATTAATATTGGGTCATGGCTGCCTTAACATTCTCGACTCATAATCAAGGCAGGAATATAGTCCTGCGAGGTTATTAACATTTTCTAAATAATCCTGTACATATATTGAAAGAAAACAGACATATTTTGCAATAATTTTAACAAATTAAATATAAAATATTATTGTTTACTTTGTAATGTTGGTAATTTGTGCCCTCACTATATGCTATTGTAAAAATACTGTTAATTTGAATCATTATTAAGTAAACCTACCTACCTACAGCATTTTAACAATGTCCCAATTTTATAATTTTACAACAGACTGTAACGTTTCCTAAATTTTCCATCAGGTGTCAGTAACGTATACTTCTAAAATATAATTGACAATTTCATATATGGGCCGGTTTTATAAGAAAAAAATGAACTTAAATTTCCTTTGTAATTCAAGATATAAAGTAATTTTAAATCAAACTTATTACACTCAAATGAAACGCGCCACGTACTGCCGCTTACTATAGACCAATCCTTAGCGAAGGCTCAAACCCTTTCTTGATTCCCGCTAGGTGGCGGTAATAACAGGAAGAAATCCTCGTACGATTTGAACCAATATCACACAAGCAATCGTGATATCAGAACCCCATAAATACTCCGATCCCAATTATTTCCAAACAATACAAATCATATAGAAATCCGTGTATTCAATCGCCAGTATAGATAACAAAGCATTCTTTAGCATAAGAATACATCCGCCCTGAGGAACCTCTCGCACATTCCGAACCTCGCGACATTGAATATACATAATTATACTGAATTTTAAAACCCACGAACAAACACGAAACACCCTTCGCCAGTAAAGTATTCCATTTTAAAGCCTTTATATCTTTGGTAATATATGAATATCAAATTTAAATGATTTTTCATATGAACAGCGACAGAATTACATATTTCATCAGCGTTATGTAATAATTCCCCCGCTGGAATTATCACCGTAGCAACAGTACGATTTCTTGTACATTAAATCCGAAGCGCGTATAGTAATAATTATCCCTAGGCCCAAAATACGTAACAAAACAATCCACAACATGTATCAATAATTGTTACGATCCAGAAAGTTCTAAATTGAATACACGAAAAAGGCAATAGAAATAAATAATATTGAAAATGCTTAGCTGTTCACTGTTCCAATTCTCTTTGAATTATTATCAACCTCTGGCTTTTTCCTCGATCCAGCCAAATTATCTTCCTTACTGACTCTCCTCGACAAAGCCTCCGCCGACCTTCAAGCTGAAAACTCAAGTGCCCCTTTCTAATTTGTAACGCCTAAAAATAGTCCCTATCTCGCGCCATCTTTGATTCCAACTAGCGTGTAAAAGTCAAAGTCTAACTCAGAAAGCCTCTGATTCGTCGAATTCGTTCCGCGAATCCACGTTCCTGATAGGCTAGATTCGGTGCTCACGGCCCGCGTCTGTGATTGGACAATCTCGTTAAACAAAATAACATAAAGCCTGCTTTACACGCCCGCGTGCAGAGATAATAAAGCTCGTCCGCACCTACCTATCCGGCAAATATTTAATTATAGAGTATTTAACGGTTTGTGAAGCTTCTCTTTATTATAACTTTAGCAGATAGATATTTTCGTATAATTTTTCAGCAATGTCTATTTGAATAGGCCAATATCGTTACAAGACTTGCTTTTTTACTATTTTGAAATTTTTTACTTCAGTACAAAAAGATCAGAGACATATCTATCCGCATTCCAAACTCATGTATACCTATAAGAAGTGTAATTAAATTGAGATAAAAAAAATGTGAGATTAGACTAGTGCTAATAATAATTTCTTCACTCTGACAGTGATTTTCTTGAAAGTAAATTTTATAAAGATAAATAAAATAATAACTTTATATACCGTGCCTACAATACTGTCATATTTAAAAATAATTGCTGTTGCGAATTTTAGTTCTACGTTTTAAGCTTTCTTGTGAAGCAATCACCAAAATAATGATTTCGAAAAGATTCACCGAAATCCAAATGACTGGAAACAACTAAAACCTCCGAAGTTAAGAAGATAAGATGCTTTGAATCTGGTTCCGAGAATTTCCCAACCCTAAATTGGGGAAAATCTATAACATTCCCCATCGTATCCGAAGCGATCCCGTTGGGAAATCACTCATGTTTCCTTACATACCTTGAAAATATACAGAGGTATTTGAAAATTTTAAGGTTTATTTCTATCGTGACAGAAGCCATTATGAATTTTATTGTTTGCCTACAAAATGTTCAATATTATTGATCTAAAATCGTATATTTTTTATTTATTTATCTACACTCATACAATTAGGGTTTTTCTATTCGACATTTTTCATTCCCGGGACTCGATCCGCATATCTGGATCATTCCTGGAATCCTGATTCTCGTGATATACTGATAAAAAATTTGAAATAAAAGATTTTATGTTTATTTTTCGAAAACATTGTTAATTTTATTTTAATTAATTTTTTATTATAAATTAAACATGTATTAATAAAAAATATTATTTCTATATAAAAATACATGATAATAATATATTCTTATTATTAAAAAAAAACATTTAAGAAAACTAATTTGAATGAAATATTTTGTATGTATTCTACAATGTACATATTTACAATCAATCTAATATATTATACTATATTAATGAAAATAAAATACACATTTTAAATCAATTTTATTTAAAATATTATAATAAATTAAAAATAATAAATTAATGTTCAAATTTACGTCTGATACCCTGCTTCTCGATTTTGTAAATATATTTCCAACAATAGAAAAGACTATGTGTGTTTCAGCTGATACCGACTTTATAGTCCACAGGGAAGCGAACAATTTTTGTAAATTAATTGTATATTCATAAGCTTTCATTTCTTTTTATATTAAATATTTCCTAAAATAATTTTGTTTTTTTTTTGAGTTCGAGCCCCGGGATTCGACATAAGCATTCCCGGGACTCGATGCATCTAAACCCCCATGTATTCCCGGGAATTCATTCCCGGGTCGACCCAAATCAGAAACCCTAAATACAATGCTAATTAAATGTATTCACATCATATTCACGAATGTATTCACATACACATCAACAAAGTATATGTATACGAATTGAGATTTTGAAACATGTTTTTGATTTTTCTTATATTTACGTTCACTGTATAGACATCAAATATATGTATGCATAAATAATAAAAATAGGTATAAGTAAATAAAAAATTTAAAACACAGAACGACTTCAATGCGCTAAAAAATTATATGAATGTATTAAAAAAATTATTACGTTTCAAGGTACTACTTTTTTAACATATTCTGGCTTCATTTTATATAGCAAGTCACATTCAATAATAAGCGAGTATTCGTTTTCAAATTTAAATTAAAAATCAATTTGCTATTTTTGTGACATAATAAAATTGATGTTTTATTAATTGAGTATAATGATGATGATCAGAATATGATGGTAAAATTAATTTAATAGATATTATATTCATATTGGAATATTTCATTAGATTAATAAATATTTACATATTCTTTAAATATAAAGCTTATGATTATTTTATTGTGAAATGCGACTGACATTTGAATGATTAATAGGCATGTGTAGATTTTAATATATTTAATATAATAATATATATCTTGGTTCATGTCTAATATGTTACTTTATTATTCTGAAAACAATCTGTCCTTACAAAAGTTTCGACATGTGGTCAGTAAAAACGAACGTGATGAGGGTTGAAAATAAGGAAATAAACAGCCACATTCCATTACCAGGTTCATTATTGTACTAATTTTATAATTAATATAAAATAACTTGTACATAACAACTTCAGTTGGGTTAACACGAAGTTATTTTATATTCATTATTAAAATTTTCAGCCACAAAGTTATTGCTTCAAACATTTAATTAAAACTTTATATTAATTTGCTTTCCTATGAAGAAAACTATAAATAAGTAATGTAATAATAACTATCACAAAATGGTTAAAATTAGAAGTTGGTAAAAAATTAGAAAATAAAAAGGAATGGAACTTCACTAATCAATGTTTAGGCGGTTTATGAAAATAACCTAAACACTTTACTAAACATAAGTTTAAAGTTATTGAAAATAAAGGCATGATTTTGCGGTAATAATAACAAAGAAAACATTGATTGATATTTAATAACTCTGTTTAATATTCACTTTACCTAAATATCTGGGGTTTTGAGAAGATTTTCTAATAAATTTCTCAAATTAATTTCATATCTGTATCGATTAACTCTTCTAAGAACCAAAAGGCTTTGATGCTTGAGATGAGGTGTGGTAAATAAGTGAAGGGGAAGAAAATACACCGAAAAATAAAAGAATCTTACGATGTTATGTAATGGTATTTATAATTTTATTTATTACCCTAACGGTTCTTTATTTTTTATATGTATAGTATATTTAAATCGTGTATCTACCTAATTGCATTTATTAAATGAGTGAAAGCACGAGAAAATAGAAGAAAAAATATTTTTAAATATCAGTGTGCTTAATATAAACTAAAATCAATAATAATATTAAGGAAAGAAGTACACAAATAATTTACACTTTTTTAATATTCATAGCGTTTACTCAAAAATTTTCAGTACACATGCTATTCTTTTAATTATAACACTTTTTTTTTTAAATCTAACTACACAATTAAAATACAATTTCGTTAAAAAAACAAAAATAGAGGATGCGAAAAGAACAATGGCATCCATCTAACTATCCTCACAAATACCACGTCACGAAAATGTTAAACGCAACTTTAAAAAATAATAATTAAGGTAAATTTAATTTAGTAAAATGTAATAAAGTAAATAGTAAAAAATGAATTTAGGTAATCTGGAATAAATATGGAAGTATTTTTTAATCAATTGATATACGCTCTAAATACTGTATTTTTAAATACTAAGCAAATGCAAAATCAAAAAATTTAACAGCCATTCTTTGTGTAATCACCTCGGCATGGTTTCTTGACAATTTTGGGTATTTTTGCCATCGGTAACCCTATCAGTGTATAGCTCAAAACAAATTTTATTTTATTTTAACCTTCCAGTATCTTGGATCTAGGCCCAATAATCTTCCCAGCGACAGGCAAAAACGAGGATCTGCAGAAGTTTTGAAAAAAAAATTGTTCTCTCATTAAAAATAAAGGATTGCGGTTCTCACTGTCGTATAGAATACATAATAAATAGTGTTATGAAAAACGTATAGAATTGATACAGCATAATTTTTTCTACCATTATATTATTATGTATACTGTGACTAAAATTATTATGAAATATGGAGCATAATCACCGATTTTAACGACATTGTAAGGTGACTGGGGGTTGTAACAAGATGAAATTTGTGTTATAACGTTGACTAGTATAGTTTCCAGCTGTGAAGAATTAAAGTCTGGGATGAAATCCCTTCCTACTTTTTTTGGAATCAAAATTTTAAAAGTTCAAATATCTTAAAAGGGGGATTAGATAAAAAATATGTTTTAACCCAAGAATGTATTAATTAATAAAAAAATATATTAATTTTCTTCCGAATATTCTGAACGTACGTAATATAAATAATTATTTAAGATTATTAACTCCGTATGCCATCTCATCTTTGCGTTGTATCGTAAATTGAGCTGATAAGTAGTGAAAATAAATCGCCTTAGGCTCGTTTATCGTTTGTGATAAATTATCTTCTAGATTGCCGTATAAAATTTTGAAATACCAGCCTGACAGGGAGATAAATGTACTCTACAGAGTAAAAATGGACAACTCATTAGTCAACATGAGAAAATGGTCCCTACTGAAAATACGAGACTATTTGTTTAAAGCCGAGTTGGTGAAACAATGCGGACCTTTAACACATGAGACCTTCAAGTTACGAGTCATTTTTTTGGGATGTTCTGGAACGTTTCAGAGCACGAGATGATTAACAGCGTTGCTCTGGACCGCGAACGCCATCCAGCAGCTTAGAAAAAACCTCTGTCAGTGAAACACTGGAAACATAAAATGTGCAACGTATTGAAATTCGTAAAGCGTTTGTCACAAATTCAAACGAATGAAGTGTCTTTTTTGCAACGATTTGCAAAATAAAAAAATTCATTGTGATAGTAAATAATAATAATATCCAGTAGTGAAAATTATTCTAAATAATTGTTACGCGTAACATCAATATCCCAATTATAATAATTTCGTTGTCTGACTGTCTGTTCGTCCTTCCGTCTGTCCCCGTAACTTCGTGTAACGTCTGTAACTTCTTTACGGTATTTTTTTTTCTATTTTTTTCAATTTTTTTTTTTTTATATTTTATTTTCGTAAATTTTTTTCGTACCGTCGTTTCTACTGTTTTTAAACTAAGCTAAACGCTTATGCTATGAAAATAGGACTAACTCGAATGTATCCTGGAATAAAATTCGAACCTCCTACCATTCATAACCAAAAGAGTGTCTTAACAACTAGATTAACAAACACGTTATTGCAGATTTAGAATCTAGAATACCAGTGATTATTTTCCGAAATACAAATAGTTTGTAATCAATCATTGTTATAATCGCACAAAACCCTCACAATCATAGTTAAAATAACAGTTGATCTCAACACCCCCCGTAATCAATATACGTAAATTATTTTTTGTATGAAAAAGATTTTTTTAGTAATAAGCATATTTTATATCTGGCTTGTTCGAGCCCTCATGCTTGGGCATGCATGCAATGGGCATGCAATGGAGCGTAATCATGAATCTTTTCAATTACTGACGTGAAAAAAATCGACGCTTCTGCTGTGGCATTAATGCACACATCATGAGCGCATGTTGACACATATGATTATTCAATACTAGTCACCACCATAAACTTGTATACACTGATTATATTGACTAAGTTGGAAGAAATTGTAATCCTTGGAATATTGTAATTGAGATGGAACAACCCAAAACCATGGAGTAACCAATGGTGGAGGTTATTAGCTTTTCGATGGCATGACAACATACGCTGAACTGAAAGGAAAGAGCTATTCGCGATGGCAATGGAGGTCACAATTCCTGTAAGTCTGACTGTGAAGGAACAATTTTCTAAATATATATGAATCTGAATTCATCATTTTGAAAACCAATCATTTGTATTCTTCTTCTTCTTCCTCTTCTTCTAGAGCTGTTGATCCATTTTGACATAAAGCTGTTACTCTAAGGACGTCGAGATCCAATTGACCCTCCATATTTTAGGCGGTCTTCCAGGAAGACGATAACCAGATGGGATTTCATTAGCTGCAATGTAAGGCATTCTGGAGTCGTTCATTATGTTTACATGATCTCTCCAGAATCTTCATCCTGCTCTGCTCTATCGCATAGTATCTTCTGTGCCACAGGTCTTATTTCTTCGATTAAAAACAAAATTACATTGCATTTATACTACGAGTTTTATTTAATATCACGCCTACTGAGTTTGTTTAACTAGAGCAGTAACAAAAAATCTAAGTTAAGATAAGTTTAAAATAGTAATAATAGTGATATGACACATATTCCGCTAACGCGTTCCTAGTTCATTTGAATAATAAATGTAAGTCAATCTATGAGATGTGATACTAATATCACCTAGTAGTTTCCAAATCGCTCGATAAAAACCATGACGTGTACAAAAACTGTGTAATTAACACCTTAATGGTATTCTTAGCTCAACGTATATTGGGGCTAAAGACAAAGGAAGTCCATTAGCTTAATCGGAGTGAATAAAGTTTTATATCAAAAGTTTGCACAATTAAATGGCTAACAAATGGACAGAGTTACTTTAACAGTTGTTTAAAAACACCCAAATATTGCTATAAATACAATTCAATGTAATGTAAAAAGGCTTTATTCGTTTAAGGCAATATAAAGGAACTATTTATTGAATACTGAATTTTTGCAATATGAGTTCGTTTAACAGCGTAATAATTTTTGACAAATTTTGAAAGAAACGTTGTCTTTCACTGAAAGTGATGTCACTACGGATGTGTAAAAATTAGGATATTTTATATGAACTTTTGAAATAAATTAAATGAATAAATTAGATGTTTTCGTTAAGAGATATACTGATATCATTCAAGTGTTAATAGTGATTCCCACTGAGTTAAACCGTTATTATGATCGTAATAATGCGATTATTATATATTCAATTAAAACAATGATTGGTAATAGGTTGAATGGTTATAGGTTTAATCTCTATATGGTACCGAGGACTGCTTGCCGAATTACGAATAATCATTTACATCCTATGGTTACAATTCTAAAGCGTTCTAAAAGTTACAATTGCACACTAAAATATGTTTTTATTACAAAATAAAAATAAACTTTATGATTTATATGAAAAAGAATTCAGAAAACGGGGGAGATTTACAGTAAAATACGTGAAAAGGATCGCTTTGCAAAAGTTCGAATAATTTTTTTTAAATCAAATTAATTAATCAATTAGAAAGATATACAGAAAAATCGAATTCACGAAAAAATATTAGGTTACTACTGGGATTCGAACCCAGGTCACCTCATTTCCTTAATCAATTAATAAAAATAAGAACTATATATAAGGTCGATATATTCACTGAAATATAGAGGGTTGCTACAGCTTAGTGGTCAGAGCACCGGCCCCGGAAAGGAGGTGACCTGGGTTCGAATCCCAGTAGTAACCTAATATTTTTTCGTGAATTAGATTTTTCTGTATATCTTTCTAATTGATTAATTAATTTGATTTAAAAATTTCACAGACTGTTCTGAAAAATTACAACTTCACAAATATGAATGTGTTCTTGAATATATATAATTTTTTTTATTTCGTGTAAATTTATACATGTATAAATGAAGCATCTACCTGTATAATTTTTTTTTGAGTTTAAACATTAAAAATAAAATTTAAATATTGAACATAAGAAGTAAAACACAAACACAAGAAAGAATTAAATATATACTTTTAAACATTATAAATAAGGAATAAAAGGCTCCGCACATCGCATAATTATTAGTCAACAGATATAAAAATTATTCATAAAATGACACCATTATGCCCATTCCTCGAGTACACAGTAGGATCAAATAGCTCAAAAGTCTGAATAAAAACATTGACCCTATGTGACTCATATGATAAAGGATCCTAAATGATCAAATTATACGTCTCGTGACGAGGGGTTGGATGCCGGAAATGCAAACGACTATCGGAGATTGTGTAGAATAATTCTACACTTCCTTAGTACGTTTGAAAGTCAGATACGAACGTGTCACTTAAACTTAAATGTAAGAAGATGTATCGTGGAGTTCCTACGTTTATTATATTCTTAAATCTCATCATTACAAATTACGCAACGTTGATTTATACATAAATCAAACATAAAAATTTGCTCATCTGACCGAATGATTCAATCTATTGTGAATTTTATAAAAGTACAGCATTTAGGGGTGGTTTTATCTCCAATTACGTTGAAATCAGCGTTACTCAATGGAGAGAATTAATCATTAATTTCACTTCCGCTGATTAGCGCTAATGCGTTAATAAAGTGATGAATAATGTAGCCAAGGAAAAAAGATATTTGAAAATCCTTCACAGAAATAAAAAAAAAACAAAAGCAAAAGATTCTGATTTAATAGAGCAAAAGATTATATTCTAGATCCTGATTTAATAATTGAATAAATTCATCCGACACAAAATTATTTGGCACATTAAGTGTAAAAAACGTTACTTTCTTTTATTTATTTTAATATATTTATTTACGTGTGTATAAACATTAAATTAATTAAATATATATTTAAATAATTAATATTTTCATAAATAAACGCTAAACTTCAGTGTGGTGTTTGTATTGTACCTAACTTTTATTGTAATTTAGCCTATATATTTTTTAATTTAAACATTAAATTGTTTAATGATAATTATTTCATACAAATGTCTTTCATATTTTTCCCCTTTATATATAATTAATGGTTGTTATTCCTAAACTTGTCTTTTAAACAATAATTTTACTTTTAAACAATAGGGGTACTTTCAAATAGAGATATGGTAGGTACTATTCGACAAATTCTGTGCCACCTTCGTAAACCAAAAATAATAAAAAACTTGCAGCATCCAATCTAAGTGTCATATAAAAATAATGGATATCGGTTAAAATAAGGAAGAAAAAACATAAAACGGAACTGAACTGTCGCGACTCGGGAAATTCTTTAGGGAAATAAGCATATCATACGTGACCGACTTCAATACTCATCTCTCCTGGCCAAAGTAATACACTGTGAACGTTTCCTGAGAATCAAACATCATTCCATGACTCCTGAGATTTAAACTTGATTGAGACTTCTTGTGTTTCAGGCATGCATTTTATTTAATTTTAAAAAAACAGGCAATTTTTTTAAATGAAGTAGATTGAAGTATTGATGTGCAACTTTAAAAAAGACTTTGCATATTAAATATCGATTAGAAATTGACTTAACATGTTGATAGTCACATAATTTCGCAAAATTTTTATTTAATTTTAATAAGACATTTAATAAAATATTCCTTATACCAGATTCCTGTAAATAACTTTCCCGTTTTTCCTGATTCATTTAGTTTTCAATCTTAATTAATTGTGCTAAGCTTAGATAGGCAAATATAAAGAAATAAGTACACAAAAGTGTCGCAAAGAAAACCGGGTACCAAGAAAGATTCTTAATTAAGCCCTTTCGGGTTGTTAAATTTTAAAACGGAAGAATTGTCGAAAAATAAAAGAAAATAAACAATGAGGGCAGCGTTGGCAAACATAATAAATAAAGCAGGACTCACCTGTCAAACACTGATTGAGAAAATGAGAAAGAATCTTATCAAAGGAGGTGACAAAAAAGAAAATTATCAAAATCAGAAAAGAAAAATATTCATTTTGGAAAAGGTAATTAATAGACAAATAAGATTCATTTTGAGCGTTTTTTAAAAGTAATTAATTTAAGTATTTTAATTAAAAGGTCATAATGTGCTTGATATAATTAATAGATATGAGAATTTGATATAATATATAATTAAATTAATACTATTTTTTAATGAGTAAGTAAGGCCGTTGATACCAGTATTAATTTACACAGACTAAACCTTGTAAATACTACACACGTCGAGTTATTTTGTTATCAAACATTTAAGTACTTTTGACGTGAAAAGGTTTTTTAAAATCGAGCCACGAAGTTATCTCAGGAAATATACGACATTAATGTGTTAATTAATTGTTGCCAATAGATTGAGGAGAGACGTAAGATTTTTTTAGATAGTGTATCCATAGCCCCCTCCTCTCAGTGCTCTTTGATGTCCTCAGTCAATTTCCAGACGCCATGACTTATTAACCGATCGGGACAAAATAAGTATACATTACGCCTCTCTGTGCGTACAATTAGCCTTCGCCGATACTTATACTGTAATGGGATATGTTGCTGAGTAGTCGACGTGGAGTTTTCCTGTATATGATTTTCGTTAAAAAAATATATTTACACCATCATATTAACCAGTAGTAAAATCAATTCGTAGAGCGCAGATTTACCGAATTAATTCAACAATCGAAGGGTAATGTTTATTTTAAGATATTAATAATAATAGTGGTGTGGACAGTGGAAGGTAAACAATAATAATATCGCCTTTCAGCTGGCTCCGTTGGTTATATATTAATATATAATACAAACAGTGAATGGTATCCACCGCTTACCCAGGACCGTTCTAAGAGCAAAAGCTTCCATATCGATCCTACTCAATCGTCTCCATTTTGAAATTTTTTTCAACTAACTTGCAGGACCGTGCTGCATCGCACCGGTCGTATAAACCGATGCAAAGTGGAGTGACATACAAACACAGAAATTATATAATATTTATAAACAGGTCAGCCCTAAAATAAGGGTTTAATTGCTCTTAATATTAATAGTTGGCGTCGGACACGCGCCTAATGCATTTCTCACGCAGTTGTGTTTAAACAATTCAAAGATATTTTATAGAATAGACGATAGACAATGTTTTAAGGTATAATGTCGAAATATTCAGCCGTTGAAGTTTTTTTGAATTTAAAAAAATACATAATTCTAATATTAATACTTAAATAACAGGATGAAACTAATAGAGATTTTAATTCATATAATACAAGAGGCCGCGATAAAAAAATAAAAACAGGAATATTTCACAAAATTGTTTAATGTACAAAGGACTTATACTACGATATGTTTTTTAATGTAAATCATGTATAAGCCCATATAACATAAAATGTGGAACTAATTAAAAATTCAAATAAATATAAAACAAATTATCTTAGATTTTTAGTAGTAAATTGTATTTGCATACATCAGATAGAGTACAGAAAAAACGAAAATATCTAAAATCGAGTGAAATATAATATTATTGTAAGCACTTTTTATAAAAGATACTCGCAAACCATTGTGGATCGCTAACTAAACTTTGAATAATTTTGCGTATGCAAGGTAATTTAAATAACACGACCCTGTAGGACTCAAAGCATTGTTCTCGAAGTGACCGCGGTTTGGTCCCGTTAATTCCCCCTCCCCGGATAGTTCTCGGTCACGAAGAATGATGACAGCGGAAGAGAGGTGTGGGAGAAGATGAATGCCGAGAGGAGAGGGCGGGAGGGGACGGAAGGGTTAGGAGCACATCAATCACCGGACGCGGGGGCTGCGGCGGGAGATCCCACACACTGTATTAAGGGAGGGTTTATTGGAAGTAATCCACGCAAATATGACGATCGAACAGCCTCTCATGGAGAGGAAATGAATTTGCGCTAACAAATTTCCTACTTCACGCCGCGGGTCATTTTTGTGACGCGGTATTACCGGGGGTGAATTTAATTTAATCATTTTAATAATGTCACGTTTTTTATATCATGGATCATTATCACGACTACACGGGGTGCTGATTAATTTCACACACAATAAATAATTGATACTTCTATTATATACAGGGTTATCTGTAAAACATTAATAACCTCACAGGGTTATATTCCTGCCTTGATTATGAGTCGAAAATGTTCAAGCTATTATGACCTAATATCAATAGTTAAGGAGATATGCGACATCAAAGTTTGCATTTTTTTTTTCAATATTTCTGACTTATTTTTTGTAAAACGTTGGACTATCTTTACAGTAACTTATATCGAATATGAAAAATTCATTGCCTTTAATACAAGTCAAATAAAAAAATAAAAACCTCCAAATTCCAATTAGAATGTTTTCCAAATGGATTTTTCTCAGGGTTTTTATTATTTTATTTAACTTGTATTGAAACGAATGAATTTTTCGTAATCGATTTGAGTTACTGTAATGATACTCCAACGATTTACAAAAAATAAGTCAGAAATATTGAAAAAAAAATGCAAACTTTGATGTCGCATACCTCCATAACTATTGATATTAGGCCATGATAGCTTGAACATTTTCGACTCATAATCAAGGCAGGAATATAGCCCTGCGAGGTTATTAATGTTTTCCAAATAACCCTGTATATGCACTTTTTACGATATAAGATGCGCCATTAAAATCTACATAGCATATGTTTAAAACAGTACTATTAAGTAAAGAATAATTAATTAAGATATTTATGTAAATACTTATGATGACTGTTGTTAACATGATGACTTAACAATATGAACGTAACTTTCTTAAATTATTGATAATGTGGCGTTAACATTGTAGAGATTATTCATGATAATCTCTACAGAAGAAAAACATTATCTCTTCTTCTTCCTCTTTAAGTGTACTGTGGGGTCCCCCCGATCACCCGAGAGATACCATCTCTATCTTAGGTGGCTCGCAGCAGTTACTCGACTCTTCTATTCCCTGTCCATTCTCGTATATTTTTAATCCAGGATAGCTGTTTTCTTATTACCTCTACGTGGGTTTAATAATATTTTTATATTTTGCTACTTAATTTTCGAGAGTAACAGAATCTGTCATCGATAGGTGAAGAATTAACTGACTACTTTCAAATATAACATTTTTAAAATTGATTAGGTTAAAATAAAAATAATTAATTGATTAGGCACTGGAAAAATGAGCTGAAGTTACTAATGGTTGCAACGGAAAATTTTAATTCACAATTCAAATTTGAAATTTAAACTCGGAAATTTATTTGTTTTACAATATAACATTCAGTTGCTCTTCTCTCTATATTATTCCCGTTTCAACCACAACCACTACAACGACCGAATTTTGTTTCAACTTCGAATTCGAATCAACAACAGAACTGCATTTTTAAACGCTCTGAGATGAATATTCAGTATTTACTCCCTTTAAATTAACTCGTGGCGTCTGCTTGCTTGACGAAAAAACTTTGGATCGATTTTTAACCCTTTTCCCGTGATCCAATCGAGCTGAAACTTTGCAAGCAGGCTCGTGGCGACGATCAAAATTTTGAATTTTTCAAATTTTTAATTTAATTTAAATTTCATACAACTTACTAAGTTGTATGAAAATATTTCAACGCGTCTGGTAGGCACGGAACCTGATTATAGTATAATTTTGGATTTTTGGAAATTTTTTATTACTCCCTTTCGTAGCGTCGCTCGACCGAAGCCCAACGCGTAGGTTAAGCGCCAAACCAGTTTCCACTAGTAAATGAGAAAGGGAGTATAATAAAAACTTGGATTTTATGGGTTACTTTTTTTATAAATTTTATTTATATTATTAAAATAAAACGGAAAGGAACGATACGTTCGATTTCATCAGAGGTGTCACGTTTAGAATTATGGCAATATATGATAATATCATAAAATTTTTTTTTTTTTGCTTTTTTATCACAATATCGCTCTCTTTTAAAAAGTACACGTTTATTGAATATTTGATGATGGAAATCGTTAAGCTTTTGTGAGGATAGCCCTCTACGTGATTATATTATAATATTATAACAAAATTAATTTTTAATCTAAAACTCAAAAAATACAAACTAGAGATAGATAATTTGAGATGATTTATGAGTGTGCTTACGACAAGAATTCAGCACCATAATATTTGTTTTGAAAACAATATATTTTAATATTATGTACAAAATTACTGAAATCAGCAGGATCCATCCATCTAAAACGCCAAGTCTCTTGGAGCCAGCTTACAAAAAGCTTGCACCTGCGCGCCGACTTACTATGATTTAGGGGTTCTTTAACTACTGCCTCTCTTGGTTTATGTATGGGGATGAAATTTTTTTGATCTAATCAGAGAAATTACTTCTTCTTGTCGTGTTCTATCCATTTAATGGACGTTGGCTACGAAAACTTTGTTTACTGCGACTCAGAACACCTCTACAGTAGTACTGGCCAATCCACTATCTCAGATTTTTCAGCCACGCTGTTCTCCTTCTTCCAGGACCCCAACTTCCGGAAATCTTTCTCTGATCATAAGATGCAAAATCTCATACTTCTCTGGATTATTTTTTTCGGATTTTTATTGTTTTCACAACTCCTTTTTCTTTATTCATCCGAACCATAACATCTTCATTCGTAACTCTCTCCGCCCAGCTTATTTTGAGTATTCTTCTGCAGATCCACATCTCGAATGCCTCACGTAGCATCTGACTGACTGAGCAATCATTCGCACTCATAGCATTCGCATTCGTAATCCAAGGTTGAAATCATGATTTCAAAATGTCTTTTTCATGCGGATAAAGGTTGCACGAACTTAATGCAAATTTAAAACTCATACAAAATTATCATGTCAATCTTTTGTCCTTTATAGCCGATTGTTCTTCGTTATTTTAGATCATCAGGTAGATGATGAGTCCTTTGCTGTGTCCACAAATTATGAGACCTTAGGCATGGGAAGACAGCGGCTGCTTCTCTTTTTGCTGTCTTCTCCTGATTGCAGCATGCTGCTGGCACTCTATTTCGAAGTACCACTATATACTTCCTGCACTTAGTTCCCAGGTTGACATTATTTAAATATACAACTTTAACTACAAGGTATTTGATTCATCTATTCTTTATTTTCATTTTTTTGATCGAATACTATTTTCAATGAAATTTAAAAACATTTTTTTCTCTTCCGCCTAAATGTGCATCACAAAATGTAATATAAATGCTATGCATAGTTAATATGCACCCTTCCGTAATAGTATACGTCAAAGTAGATAAGTGAGCTCAATGGATGCTATCTCGTGTAAAAATACATTCTGTAAGACCACAAGACACACCTCCAAAAATCGGCAGGATACAAATTTTGGTGCTGGTCCTTCGAGCTGGATTTACATTAACTTAATACGGATTGACGTGTGTGGATGAATTATGTCCGCAATAAAAAGTAAATAAAAAATATTACCGAAAAATTTTAGGTTTTCTATCCATCACGAAAAGCTTCCCAAAACAAATCAGGGATCATGGACGAAATATCGACGCCCGTAAAGAACAGATGTCGCCGCACGTCAGTCGGGGGGCAATAAAATATCAAAGGTCTTATGAATAACGCATTAAACCATAAAGCTATCTAATAAAAGTCCACCCACGCCCATATCTGACCTCCCATTGCAGGCGACATACGAAGCTTGATGCGATTGCTTCAGATTTATTGGGGTTTAAGTCGTATAAGATAAGTATAAGCATTTTACACCCCAACTAATAGAGTTGTCTACAGGGATATTATAAGGTCACAATTACAAATTTAAATAAAAATATGAATTATAAAAAAAGGCATTTGTATAAATTGTGCATGAAACATTATAATACGTAGTGCGATGGCTCAAAATCACTAAAAACTATCTTCAAATGGTCAGATTTAGTAATCTATCAAAAATCAATAAGCAAACCAAATTTTCACATATATACTCGTATAAACGGCATTTTCTCTTTGAAAAAGAAATGTATCGGAAATGTTGATTACGGCCTGCATTCCATAGAGTTAATTTTCTCCAGAATTTATAATTTGATTTGTGTTGCGCTACAATTCTCTAACACTTAAATTTGAAATTAGAAACATAAATTAGATACAAGACTCTCTTTCAAAACGTATAGTTTTGAAAATTAGTTTAATTGTACGAGGTGACATAATATTTATATATATTCTAATGGAGGCTTCCGCGTAAAATGAATTGTGATCTTGTGTTAAAATAAAAAATTATGAGAAAATTTTTATAGAATAAATATTAAAATAAAGAGGTTCACGGATGTACTGATATATGTGAGGAATAAGAAAAAGGCAGCGATATCCAAAAAATAAAAAATATTTTGAATGCAACCACCGAGGATAACTAATTTAATAGATTTTATGTATTTATCCCTTTCATAATCATGTTTCCTTTAAATTTATAGATTTATATATTCATGGGAATTCTCGAATTAAGTACATTATAAATTGGAAATCTGAAGACTGCATTCAATTTTCTTTGCTTTTGTACCGCACATATAATAAATAAAAACGTTATTATATATGGGATATTTCAGATTTCCTATTCTTTGAAATATATACGGTCTGGTATGGCATACAAAACGGATAATAATAAAATTCCAATATGAGCATGAGGTAACGTATACATGTTGATATGGAGGTATAGGACTGTATGTATTGTTTGTTCACTCTATTCTGTGTACAAAATTCAAAAGTTGATAATTCAGTACTATCCTTCGCGCAAGTTTTACTCTCGTTTAAAAATATCTTAATATAAAAGAATTTTTCTTTATAGTGTAAATTTTCATTACAACATTACTTTCATTTGAGTAATTCATCGTTAAAACAATATTATAACGGAGTAAATAGCATTTTTTTTGTTAATAAAAAAATCTCTTTTGATGAATACGTACTTCTAACATGGTACGCTAATAATATTTTAAATTATGTTTTACCCAAAATAATATAAACATAACAACGAAACCCCATTCCATCATCGAAAAAAGTTATCTTTGATAACTTAAAGGAATATTTAAAGCGAAATTAAAACTACAAATAACGAAATGAAAGAAATATCCTAGTTTTGAATTTAATTTTTGTGCTCCCTTTATGTTCAGCCCAATCCTCTTGAAGTTTCCAGCGGATTGATTCAAAATTGCTTTTGTAAGTTCTTGACTATTTATAGGCAAAACTTTTTTCGACAGATATTCGGCTAAGTCGTTTCACAGGAGCGGATTCACCTCCAGGCAACTAAACTCGGCAGGTGTCGGGTTTTAAGGGTAAAGTATGTTCATTATTGTTTATGGTGAAGTTTAGAATTTTATCATGTTGGAAATAGAGAAGAAATGTTCGGCACCACTATCTACAACCAGTTTAAGTTTAAGGGAGACATTGAATCATGGGTAAACTTAAGCCTGTTTTGTACGGCACAGAATCGTGTCCAGAATAACTTGATCTAAATAATGAATTACAAAAAGCTGTAGCTGTAAGATGCTGCTCGTATTTCAGTAGATATCTTCCCTATATTTATAAAGATAGCTGTTTAGAAAAACATCTTAAATTAATAAAAGAAATTAGATTAATCACTTAGATTAGTCACAGGACACAGAAAAATATCTAGCAAAAAATATATTATTACCACCGCCTACTTTTTATTCTAGCAAAATGCTCTAGAACAGTATTTCCCAAACCCGCCAGTGGGTCGCGACTAAACAATGGCTGTATAAAATATAAAATAAAATTTTATCGAAACAACTATAAAAAATTAATTGATCAAATACTCACCCCGAAGAATTCAAAGCGTAATTGAAAACGGAGGATTTAATTACAGGCTGGGAATTTGAAAAAACTTGTCGCTCCTTTAATTAACGGTCTGAGATCATTCTTCGCACACAATTCTACAATCGTACTGCAATTCGTCTGGAAAATTCATCGCACATGTTGAAATTTTTTTACAGGTTTCAAAGTTTTTTTTTTTTTTATAATAGTAGCAAAAACTTTACATGTGGATTCTTGCCTTGATTCAAAGTTGAAAATGTTCAAGCAACCATGACCTGAATAATTTTTCATAATCAATATAAGTTATTGTAATGATGGTTCAACTTTTTGAAAAAAAAATAATTCAGAAAAATTAAAAAAAAATGCAAACAATGATATTGCATGTCTCCATAACTATTGATATAAGTGATGGTTCTTTAAAATTTTGGACACAGTATCAAGGCAGGAATATACCTGTAAAGTTTTTTCTACTAGCTATGAGACTGTACGCTTACATTTATTTTGAAAAAATTTAATGGTGAAAAATAAAATACATATCTCTGGGAAATAATGAAATACATGTAAATAGGTAGGTACTTACTTGTTCCTGCGACTAAAAATTTCAAATATAAAACGGGTATTTTTTATTTGAATTTAAGAATTTTCTAATTCTTAATAAGAACAACTGTCCAACTGAAAAAATATCACCATAATGACGTCAATGAAATGAAATATTGACTACGTAATAATTTTTTTTATTTTTTTTTTTTTTTTTTAAATAGAGATGCGAACACGGAATACGTGTCACATCAATATTCTTACTATTTTCAAACTAAGCTAAACGCTTGTGCTATGAAAATAGGACTAACTTGCTAGTCTGGGCTGAGATTCGAACCCGCGACCTTCGGATCACGAGGCGAGTGTCCTAACCACAAGACCAACAAGCCAATTATGTAATGTATTCTCTAACTGAACATAACTCTCTAAAAAACAAGAATGAAGGAACGAGTTTTATGATGCAAATTTCTCAAGACATCCTTGCTACTAGGGTTGAGTAACTTGGCATTGTTTGTTTAAGTTTTAATAAAATACGTAAAATTTTCAAATTTGAAAACATTAATTTAATAAACCTAAAAAATTTGAAATTCCATAAAATTTGGAAGTAAAATAAATCAGAATATTCATATTTCGGTAGCACTGCGAAGTTGATAAAAACACCTGGTACTTTCTTAAATACGATTAAGGAAATCGTAAAATGAAAACTAAATACATATTTATGTTTGAAACTCGTTTTATAATTGTAAATTACAGCCATAAGCAAAAGTTTTGCTCGAAAATATATTCTTCTAGGCAGTCAATCCTGTAATTTGTTTTCATGGTGGTGTTTTCGGCATTTGGACTTCATTTACCCGTCTGAAAATGGCAAATAGACTTCGGGCCGTACATTTTAATGAAAACCCGGGATTCCCACATACTTGACTAAGGGTACGGTTAGTATATCCAAGTTCATCTTCAGCGTATCAGCGAGGGATACTTGGAAAACGCTCTAAATTTGTGAGTAACTGTGATGAATTAATATAAACCTGATAATAGAGTTTTTGTTATTAGAAATCATTTCTAATTTTTAATAAGACTAGATGTTCGTAATTCTTGAGGTTAACTCTTTAGACCATGGACCAATGTTTGCATGTGTGTATTTGTATATCAGAAGGTACGTTGCATGTACCCGCTTTTCTAAAATCCATGCTACCTTTGGTGTTCAATGTGTGGAAGTAGGTATGACTGTTCATCTAAAGCTGTATGTCTGAATTATCCTGTTAATTATCGCAGATAACAAGGCAGACAACAAGAGAGATAATATTCAAAGAAAATTCACTAAAAATTAATTACACTGAATTTATTACATTCAATTATAAAGATTATTTTCTGTATTTAAATATTGTCGCTTCAGGGAGTACGCGCGTATTAGGTACTGGTAATATGACTAATACCGAAAAGAAAATGAAAAAGCGTATGCTGATGTTTTCTCTAGAGCTTTTTGAACTGGTGACAATTCGTATAATATAATACAATAAAAATTATATAATATTTATATTTCATTTGTCACGCATTTATGCCTTTTTCATATGTTCAATAATTTATAACAGCCTCCTTTTTACATGCTTTTATTTCACTCTCTTTGTCTATTGTTTACGGTGGAATCTTGTAATTAATTTTTCACCAACTTCCCGAGTAGCGAATTAGAGATCTGAAACTCTCAACATTTACGTAAAGTGGATACATTATGAAATCATTTTCGACATGATTTTTTTATTATTTTGAATAAAATTAATAATTTACCATTATTATTGAGCGCTCAGATGAAAATTTTGGCATTTAAATTTGGATAAGTAGTTTAAATTTGGATACCGCTTAGGGGATGTTTAAAAATCGATGCAAATGTATGCAAAGAAAGCGCATAAAAGCATGTCTTAATTATTTTATATAATTTACTTGTTTAGAGTCATTAAATAAAAATATTCATAATAGATTCTGTTTTATTCTTAAAAACAGAGACTTGTTGAAATTTTCAACATTTTTAAACATTGTATTTTCCTTCTCAACTCTTTCCTTCAACGCCTCCAATAAACGACATTTAAAACACAAGCGCTTATCCATATAGAAATTTTAAACATTGCTGTCCATGCCTTGGGCTCATTAAAATGGCATCCAAAGCATTCTCATGATATTATAAAATCATTAGGTATCAAGAATCCAAGTTGCCGATATGAGTCAAGTACCGAAATAAGGAAGACTTTCGGTAACTTAATCCGTCTTCTATATATAGAAATATATAAATTAAAGTAGCTTAAAAACATCTTTCGAATGTCAGAATAACGACAACTAAGATTAAGTCTAAGCTGGTGTAAACAGCTAAACAAACTGTATAAAGGAAGGCAGATTGTTGTTGTAGTAGTCATGACGCTCTCCTAGCGATCTGGTGGTCGATGGTTCGAGCCCCATTCCAAAACACCAGCAAGTTAATCCTATTTTATTTGGCTTAGTTAGAGAAAAGTTAAATATTGATGGGACACGTTTTCCGTGTTCTCATCTCTATTAAAAAAGGTTTTGATCGTTCAAGAAGTACCAATGCAGAGTGAAGCAAGTAAAAATGGAAAAATATGCCTTTTTCCCTCCTGGGATAAGGGAACAATATGATGAAGATGATAAAATTAATATTATTTTTAAAAATATACGGTACAAAGATTGTACAAATCATTTACCTGTCAAATCTGGCAAACTTGATGACGAAATCAATAGAATGGGTTAATACTTTTGATGTTTAAAACGTTAATTTGTGATCTTTTATATGGGTATAACAAGAAAATCCGAGCATTCAAAATTATTCATTTTATTGCCTTTACTCGAGACAAGATGGAGCAGTCTAATAGTGCACGAAAATAATGATTATTCCAGGAACAATAAAGATTTATTAGTAGTAGGGCATAATTATTAACTTTAAAAAAAACTAACATACTTTGTATAAACAAGACAGTACTGCAACATTGAATTGGGTCAAGTATGCATAATACCGTAATCGTCTCCATTCATCATTACCATCATCATCTATCATTCGAATAATTTTTCAAGAAATTTTTCGAGTGATAACTAGAAAGTTCAGAAATATAATTGTTGTGTTAACTTTTCCCATACGATGCGATAATATTTTTTTAAACTGTTTTTTTTTTACTGTTGTTTGTCCGTTCTGACGAAGGTACAGAGGTATCAAAACCGGTCGTCGATAAAAATAATAAGTGTGGTTTATACAAAGTTTCCAAGTTTTTTTTTTATTAAATTATAATGTATTTAAATATTTGTGATATTTTTAACGTAGAGAACAGAAGAGAGTCTGAACCATGCTAGAAGGCCTGGCCCAGACAGGGATGAGCCGCCTAATGGCAGGGATTAAGCGGTGTAGTCCACCATACGCGGTCCGTACGGACGCGGAGAATGGTGCGCCATACAACAGAATATTCAGCCTACTTAGCCCGCAGTGCCACAGAGAGCTTTATTAACTAACTTTTCCTGATAAAGTATGGCAGACGCTTTGCGTGGATTACAACATTTTGGTTTCGTTAAAAAGGGTTAGAATTGACACGTCTCTTTGGCGTGTCAATTTTTGAAAAAAGTCTTTGAATTGTTGTAGATGATCCAAATTGGCAAATCGTTTCAAGTGGGATAGTGTCATACAGTTTCTGTAAAAGAAAATACAATGCGAATACTTAAATGTATACGAATCTTTATTATCTAACCAGTTTCGGAAACAATCGTATACTAATCTGATCAGAGTAAAAAAAAGGAAATACTTAACATACAATTATGATCTTTTATTTACAAAATTTCATTATTTCAAAATATTTTTTACAATAATCAATCAATAATAAATTGTAGTAGGTACCTGAATGCATAAATATAAAAACAAATTGTGATGAAAACATGGGAAAATGTGTTTAAATATAGAAAATTATTAGAAAGATTTTAAAGATGGTGGTCAAATTAAGTTGGATTTTCATTTTCAAAGATTTAAAATTATCCAACGTACGACCAAAATCATTTACATAAAAAAATACATGAACATGATTTTTTATTAAAGGGAGAATTCTGAATACCATATTATCTATACTAAACATGCATTGTCCAAATATTTCTGATCGAATCGAATATACATTGCAAATCAAGTCATATTTATTTATATATTTATCTATTTAATTTATATATGCCTGAATCAGCAGAGATTTTTCTAGTGAGATGGCACAGTCCAACCCAAATTATGTATCACCTCTGAATAAGAACAAAATATATAAAATAAAAATATAATATTTATTTATATATTTCCCTACAAACATTTTTTAAGCAACATTACCTAGTTAAACACCACCAAATAAAAATTATCATGAATTATGATGGTGGCCCAAATTAAAGAAATTTAATCATTAATAAACAGGGAAAAATAAAAATAAATTGATAGCCGTTGTATGACCTTTATTTATGCATATTTATATTGAGTTCTATCTTTACACGATCTAATTTAGCTTCACTTGAGTCAAGGATGGGGACAAATCTTGTTATCGATATTTGACCCATTTCCTGGCCAACAATCGCTCAGAAATTTGGCAGAGAGACGTAATCCAGATGACTATAAAATAATCATTTTTTACTTTTAAAAACGCAGAGTATTTATTGTAAAATTTATTTAAAATTATTATTAAAGAAAACTACTTTATCGGACATTGTCCATCCCGGTGACATCTGTCGGTTCGTATTATTTTCGAAGTGACGTTTGAGTTCTGAGGAAGATTTAGTGTGACGAAGACCAAAAAGTGGAAAATAATATTATATAAAAAATTAAAATAACACGCATTTTTGAAAAAAATAATTTCAGCCACATTAATAAGTACCTACGACTAGGAGGATGTTAGCAATTTTTACTTCCTATATATTAATTCGTGGCGTCTGCTTGCTTGCTTGCCATCGAAAAAATTTTGGACAGATTTTTAACCCTTTTCCCGTGATCCAATCGAGCTGAAACTTTGCAAGCAGACTCGTGGCGACGATCAAGAAGATAAATCAAATTTTCGTTAAAAAAATAATAATTATTATTGTATTATTTTGAATTTTTCAAATTTTTAATGGTTTTTTCATACAAGTTGTATGGAGATTCCAACGCATATGGTAGACACGAAACCCGAAAATGAGAAAGGGCGTAAAAACTTGGTTTTTATGGGTTACTTTTTTTAAATGTAATTTTAAAAAAGTATCTTTTTAAAAGACAATTTTTGATGCATGTTTTTTTTAACCATAAAACCATTTATTTAAAAACATTTATTCATTATAATTAATTGTTACGAATAAGGTAAAGCAATTTCTGAGATTCGTAGTGCGATTATCGAGTTATACAAAGAAATAACACAATTTTAAGTACGAACACAGCGGTTAAAACGATGCTACCAGACCTACTTTTCTAGAAACGCGACGGTCGCAAATGAAAATGAGTTACATAGACATAGAGCTAGCTGTTCTGTCGCCATTCAGTCCATGATGAGGGAGCGACATCCATTTATTTGTATTTGTTTTTGTATTTTACGTTGTATAATAAAAAAGTCTGCTTTGATTAAAAAAATATATAAATGAATTGGAAAAACGACCTGATCTTTATAACAACAAATATAATAATCAACATGTTTGGTTTAAATTTAATACCTTTCCGTACCAAAATTTGACACCAAATGAAAGAGAAGGTATGAGAAAAAGTGGTGAATTTCGCTCTCTTTGCCAGAATTTTTTTTAACGAATTGTGGGAAGTGATATAATCTAAAAAGATCTAAAATCTAAAAACTTATAGAGATAGACGTTAAAAATTAAAACAACAATCGTCGTACTTATATCTGTTAAAATTTTATTTTCTTATTTTAGATAGCTAAATATCAATCGTAAATCTTAATATATATATATTTATAACAATAAAAAAAATTTAATAAAAATTTATTTGCCTATTTTGGATAACTAAAAATCAATCATAAATCTTGAAAAAAATTGACAATTTGTAAATTGTTTTTTTTTTTGTATTACTGTGCCACCGTATTACTTTAAAGGAATGTGAACCCAATCTTATATTTACAATTATTTTAAGCACAAAAGTCCCACACCACTGAAGGTTTCTTAAAAATCTATTCTCTTGCCTAGACTTAAATACATCTTAATAAAAAAGATCTATCTTAAATGAACATTGCATCTACAAAAAGGCCAATGGTAATAACTTTATTAAACCCTTATCTATTAAATTTATTGAATTCAATAAAAACACTCATTGTATCCCTTGTCATTATTGATACCTTAAGCACAAGATACATACTAGCAGTCCTGAATACAAATCAGTGTACAATATCGTTTGTCCTTTTTCCATCATTTTTGTTTGTTTTCCTAAACCCTTTTTTTCGTTCAAAAGCATAATGCATGTCTCTTTAGGGATACTGAATAATAATTATTACAAATATGTTTGTTTATTTTAAATTATAATAAATTGTAAAAGTAGCTCACTTATTTAATTTGTATTTTAATAATAATTAATATTTTAATACAATGGCATGCCTACTTGCTAGAATTACTGTTCTCCTAATCTTAATTATCCTAGTTATAAAATACAACAATATATTCAGAAAAATATATACATATTCTGTAGCTGAGACGCGGCCTATTGGGTAATCAAAAAGCCCTGGCCGCATGACGCCTTTTACTAACCGATGGCTGCCACCGGCTTCTCAAGCTAACCACTTCCTTTCTGACCATCGGCGGCTTTTGTTACCCATTCCGTTCCACCACCAAAGTAAAAATAATCAATATATTCCAGCCTTCATAATTTTACTTAAAATAAATTCAATGTGAAATTGTAAGCAAGTACGTATTTCTATTTCATTTAACCTTTACTGCCTGCCCCTATCTCACACAGCACCAGGGCAGACTCAGCGAAATGCCTATATGAACACTGAATGGTAAACTGACTGAAGGCGAATTACTATTTCCTGTCTTATCACAAGCCCTTTCGTTTTGTTTCGTCAATGTCCATATTTCGGAAGTGTAGATAAGGCATGCTTAATCAGTTTTGTCTAGTTAACGGGACATGAAGATTGGTCATCTTCCCAGCATCCGCATTAAATTGATATACGAGTAAAACTTATTCATGGAAATGGAAATTATTATTATTTTTTTTTATTTAAAATGTAATGGAAACCTAAGAGGTTTATGGGTAATATTTTTACATGAATCAATATAAGAAATAAAAATAATATAATTTTGATACAAAGTTATTTTTTTATAGTTGGCCGAGTTTTAACATTTTTGTCACATTTGTTTTGAATTTGTCAGTGGTTAATTGTTTGGTCTGTTGTGGCAAGTCATTGTATAGTTTTAGTCCGTTGCAGATTAGTCGGGATTGTCCTGTTTTTGTTTTGGCGTGTGTTGTGTGATAGTTTTGAGCCATTCTAGTGTTGTGTTGGTGTTTTTCGTGTATTTTGTGTAATTTTATGTCTTCGTCTTGTATTTCGCCAATTGCTAGTTTGTAATTATTAATTATTAGTATATAAATAAAAAGTCGAAATGTATTAATTATCGTCAAATTCGTGCTCGAGTACACCGAGTGCCTTTTCTGAATATTAGCGACTGGACCACATATTACATATAAAAGATATAAGACGTGTACCGGACGTCACGGCCTGGCAACACCGGAGCGGGAGTGGCGGACCGGACTGCGGTCGAGGCGAACCGGGCAATCCGTCACTCTCCACGATTTAGTCAACCATTATGTTGTCATTCTTTTGAGTATTAATTAGTATTGTAACCGAAATTGAAAAATGAATAATAAATTGGATTAAATGTAATAACAGAGTGAATTCACAGTGAAATAAATGTAAGAACAAACCGTCTGGTTATTCACCCGCACTTCAATAAATGGACTCTCTTACACGAATCTGCCTATTTAAATCCCGTAAGCAGAAGGTACATTACTCGGTCCATATTAGCCAATACCTAGCAATCACCACCATTTGGTAAAGACCAATGCAGCATCTGCTAGCTTAAGTAATTATTGTAATCCATCGTTCACTTCGTTAATTTAGCTTTTGTGTACCGTAGGGAAGCACAAAATATACATTATTTTTACAAAATGGCCGTGGGAGCTGTATCATTTCGCAAAACTTGTTGCCGTCTGAACCGAGTTAGCAGTCTATCAATCACGATGGAGGAGAGTCTGAAAAGCCCGGGAAACGGCTTACCACCCGAGGCGGGTTGAGAAAAATTATACCAAACAAAGGTTTGCGTTGCCAAATGTCACAATGAATTCTAACTAATTTATCTTCAGTTCACTAACCAGAGAGGGTTTCATTTTTTTTTGATAATTATGAAATGAATTCGGCGGTTATTTGGGTGAAATTAATTTTCCATTAAACGCATGTACCGCATTCGTTTTATCAAAATAAAATACACTTAATTCAGAATATTTTGATATATGTATTAAAGATGTCTCACATAAAAAATATTGCTTAAAAAACTCCAATCAAAATATATAAAGATATTGCTTTAAAAACTTCAATCAAAATATGAATACCTCATTACCAATAGTGACATCTGTACTGGATTTTGAGAATGACTAAGTTTTCGACTGCAGGTGGCGGTAGTAAAAATACAACTCGCATACGAAACAAGGTGTGCAAGGTAAACATATATACGTCTTCCAAAAATTACATAGATATGGTAGTCTATAATGGATGGAATTGGTAAACATTACATTGTGTAAGGCCCGGTTGTTTCAAGTTCGATCAAAGTAAGCGGTCGATTAAAGCATAGATTTTTACGAAAACGGATCGTCTGATTGGTGAAGAACGTAAAAATCTATGCTTTAAAAGAACGCTTACTGTAATCCAACCGGCCCTAAATTGATCACTTAAGCCAGTCATAGGATAGGTTGTAAGCCCTATGAACACCCAAAAAGACTTCCATACCTACTTTCCCATATAAAAAATATTTTTGTCTCTGTGAGACATCTAATATATATCTTGATAAATTTAATTAACAATCAAAATGTTACAAAGATACTGGATGAGATTATTCTACATTATTGATGAATTTGGCAATTTGACGCACACATTGTAGAGATTATTCACGATGATTATTAAAATAGAATTAACTATGTTATCTCTTCATAAGTTTTATTAAATTTTGTATTTTACAATCCGAGTTTCGAGAATATCAGAATCTCTCGACAGGTGAAGTATTAAACATTATGATTAATTCGATATTAAGACGAACAAAATATACGAGAAAATTATAAACCAAACAATCCAGTTGAATAGTATCCATTAAGCGAAGTAAGATATCCAGAGAAGAATTTTGTTAAGGGATTGTTCTGAGTGCCGTTGAAAGAGTATATTCCATTAACGATGTACATTATCTTCGGACAAGCTTTATTTGTGAGCATTTGTGAGAAAAAGAAACATTCGCTCATTTATTTCTGTGCAGAAAGAATTATATCAGTATTTTATCTTGTATCCGTATATATGTTCGCTTTCATTTTTCGATTTTAATAAACAGAGATGTTTTCTTTATTCTATTTTAATAAGAGGAGATGTTCCTCGTTATGTACTGATATCGGGATGATTTTCAGCATAAATAATACGACTTATCATGTATAAAAACAACCTAAAAAATTGTTATATGTATATTGTGAAAGGCAAAAAATGATATTTTACAGAATACAGGTAGCGGTGTATACAAAACATAGCTCATTACAATGGTTTATAATGTACCGCGCGATGTACGCATAAAGTTATAATTTTCTTAAAAACGACATGTTTGCATATTTTAATTAATTTAATTATCTACATTCATATTTTAGACAGTAATTACAAATATAATAAAAATAGGAAAAACGAAAAGTCCCCCAGGCAGCGAATGCATGCTGGTGTGAGGCATCAAATACTACGCATACTAAATAAATATAATTCAGATGATACACACAATACAACACTTAATAATATATAATTACAGATGACCACATTTAATTTTGATTTATGAACTATCTTCTCTCCAATACAAGCATTGATTTATTTTATCAATAGACCCTGATACACATCATACAATTAATACAACATGGCACAGAAAAGCAGCGGTTAGGTCAACTGTGCTCTACAGATCGAGTGTTGGGCGATATGAACGAAACAGATGAACAAGATGCACGTACCTGAGATGAAAATGGCTGATGATGTCACAAGATGGAGAAAAATTCTAAATGTTTATATCCATGGTGCTCTCGACGCGAATCACCAGGAATCAAGGGATAAGATTACGGAAACAGGGGAAGGATGACGGGATAGGTATTAAAAGGGGTATACCGAACAAATGGAATGTATTTTGGGGATAATGAAACACAAATGAAATAGCCGAATTCATAACTTATATGGTGTTCCTTTTTCAGGTCTGGTTCACTATTAAGTTCGAAAAATTCGACATTTCACTTCACAGATCTTCCAATGAATCACATTAAACACAAACTGTTGCGAAAGCACGAATATTCTTTTTAATAATGGTCACTCGGAGAATTAACTCGATAAGAAGTAATTGACACAACGATAATCCACGCTCAACGATAGACAGATTTCGACTTTGTGAACAAGGTGAGACTAAGGAGGAAGAGGAAAAGGATTGTGACGTAAATGCCAAACTTGCGTCGCGCGAGAATCAAACGCCTAAAAATAAAAATACTGAAAACATGGCTTGAGGGTTGCCTCCATTCCTGAAAAAAATTGTGATTGGTAATTGAGGTGCGATGCGAAGAGAAGAATATCACATGATTTATAGAACCATGATTATCGAAACCGTTTAAGCTACAGTGACACTATACAACTTCGTGAATAATATCTTCATATCTTACCTTATTAGAAAGATACCACCGTATAGCGTCACTATATTTATAGCTTAATTGTTTAAAGCTGTCTAAGGCAGCAGGATATTTCGGGTTCATGCCCTAGTATTCTCAAATAAAATGTGATTTAAGAATAAAAATTAGAAATAATATATGTAAACTCGTATTAAAAATAACCAATTCATAAAATTCATACACACAGAATCAGTATTTTTTTACTCCCTTTATATTAACTCGTGGCTTCTGCTTCCTTGCTTGCCGGCTTGCCGTCAAAAAAAACTTTGGATCGATTTTTGACCCATTTCCGGTGATCCAATAGAGCTGAAACTTGGCAAGTAGACTCGTAGCGACGATCAAGAAGATCTATCAAATTTTCGTTAAAAAAAATTAATAATTATAGTATAATTTCGGATTTTTAGAAATTTTATTGGTTTTTTCAAATTGGAATCATTAGAAAAGTTTGATTAGCAATGGCGGCCCGATAACGTCGCGGAATATTTTCTAAATTTGAATTGCTCCGTCGGTATACATATGTAATAGGTACTTCACTACGAATGTCGAAAATCTAAATTGACTGACAAATGTTTTTAGAATTTAATCTTCAAAGCATGAAGTGTCTTATCAAAGCTAAAAACATCTGACATTGAAGAAATTTATTAAATTACTGTAATTTTAGTGTAATGGTATATGTTTTAATTCGTTTTTAATTGTTGTTATATTTTACAAAGAATGGGAGTATAATAAAAACTTGGTTTTTATGGGTTACTTTTTTTTAACTTCTTCGATTCTCGATTCGATACTCGATTTTGCCGCATTAATCCTTCTAAGATTAATTACTTCTGATCTTTGAATTTGTACGTTTATCGCAAAGTGTATGGCGTGGGCTTTGATTTAATATTAACTAAGAAGATTAATTTGAACTTAACTAAATATTAATGCAGGGTTATTAAAAAAGCCGAAGGTCGCGCTACAGTAATAGGCTGTGTCTGCTTGAATCATCTCGAACATTAGCGCCGCTAAGTTTCAGTAAGCACGGTGGTTCAGCCAACATATAAATTGAAATCCTCGCTGTGAGCTCGTAATTTAATTTAAACTCACACCCAGCCCGACCGGCTCTGTCTAATTCACTGATCAAGCGTCGGGGGAATGCTCAACTCCTATTCCTATAATATATGCAACAAGTTAGCGGATAAAATACATTCACAAAGCAGGAAAATGTAGATACAGCCAAATGGCCTCCCAAATTTGAAAACTTTACCTTATGAATCTCACCGAAATGTGTTTTTTTTTCTTACTAAACAACTTTTATTATTATTACAAAATAATACGATAAGCTAGACCCACAAAACATTTAGCTGGATATTTGTCTGCAGGTACATACAGGTCTATATTCATACATTTCATTAACTACCTAACACACAATTTATAACATCTTTAAAAGTAAATCTTAAAACAACTTATTTAAATGCTGAAGGAACGATAACGATATAAAAGAAATGGAATATAAAAAAAAATTTACCTGCAGGTATATTCGTACATTTTATTAACTACTTCAATGACTGCAAAAGGATTTTGTAGTAACATTATTTATATAATAAACAAGAATATACTTTTTATTATAGCTAGACCGCATTCAAAAGAATGTGCGCAAAAAATATGTGTGTTGTTACGATGCATAAAATGAACACAAAAGAAGTTTTTCTAGTAAGTAACCTTTTTTAAACAAAAAAAAATATATTTATTTTGAATATCATATTGAGGCTTGTAATACGGGCTTGCCAGGTAACTTTTTCCCCGCTTTCTTCTTACCGGACAAAGCTAGGGAATGGTCTTTTGATTGTGGTCGACCTATAACCACTAAATTTGTTGAAATATCAATATGTTTCGGGGCCAATGGTCCTTTTATCAAGATACTAAAAATTAATAATCGAAATATAGGCATTAATATATGGGAGATAAATAACTATATTATTAATATTTTAATTTATAATTTGGTTTAATTATTTTATTAAAAGTAACTTAAATCAACTCATTTAAACCCAAAACGAACAATTACAGAACATAAAAGTTTGTATACAATGATTAAAAAGATTTCGTACATTTTATTATTATTTTATTTATTCAAGACTATACTGCCCGACTAAGCTAAAAGGCAGTAAATGTACACTTTTTGAAAAATGTTTCTTTTTGTGGTTTTGGATACTTGGTCATATTTTATCTTTCTAATAAGCTTGTTTACCGTTTTTCCAGCAAAATATTAAAATGTAAGCATTTTTATTTTGCAGTGTATCCATTTCGTGTATGCAACATGTAGCTTATTTACAGTTTTAAGGTTTGAATTATATAAAAATACCTCAAATAATACTAAAATAATCTATTTTATGTGTATTAATACAAAATCTATTGACTTAGCGAAAAAAATAAATCATTTTCATTTGAATGGTCCATTCACGTTTCCTTGATTTACTCAGTACCGCTTTTAAGCTTAGTAGGCCAGTATAAGAATGACACATCATTTAACATAATCCACTTTTTTATTACGTTCTCCGAATTGAATATGAGCGCACTGTTTCGTATGGAACCAGATAATTCATTTTTTAAACGTGGGAACAACATATTACAAATTCCTCGATCCATATTTATTAATAAATCTCTTCCGTATAAAACTACTCTATTTTAAGCATCAGCATTAGAATTTTGTTTTATTAATAAGAACATGAACAATCCGTGCAGCAGAAAAACGTATACCGAAAAATAAAACAATTTTATACTATGCCTTAATTCAAAAGCTCGCTTGATAGCTTTTAGATTAATTATGTAGTGTGACAGCCACCATTAATGTATTACCAAATAAATCAAATTCAGAGATAACAACAGAATAGCTTGTTGGTCTTGTGGTTAGGACTCTCGCCTCGAGATCCAAAGGTCGCAGGTTCGAATCTCACTCCAGACAAGCAAGTTAGTCCTATTTTCATAGCACAAGCGTTTAACTTAATTTGAAAATAGTAAGAATATTGATGTGACACGAATTCCGTGTTCGCATCTCTATTTAAAAAAAAAATATTACTCTTGAAAGTAATTGTACTTTTTTGTTCCCACTGATCAACAGCCTGGGCTCTTACCACCCCGAAAGCTGTGAAACTGTCGACTGCAACCAGTCTCCAAGACGGGCAAACGGGGCCTGAAAGATTCAGCACTTTGCGAATGTTTTGCCATAAAAACAATAAATCACATCGAGGCTGTACTCATTCCATAGCCACCTGAGACCCCAAGCTAGAACAGAGCCCGGATTCCGACCAAGCGTAAGAATAAGGAACGAAGAGATGAAATTAAAAGTGCAACATCACACAGTGTAAAATTGTACAGACATGGACTAAACCCCTTCTTTAGGGGATTGAGACACGGGAAGTATTTCCACCTCGCGTATTAAGACATAGTTATAATGCAGTAAAAGTATTTATTCTTGCCTAATTAAATCCCCTAGTAAAACAAAACGTATTTTTACTCCCTTGGCGTATGCTTGCTTGCCGTCAACAAAAACTTTGGATCGATTTTTGACCCTTTTCCCGTGATTCAATCGAGCTGAAACTTGGCAAGCAGACTCGTGGCGACGATCAAGAAGATCTATGAAATTTTCGTTAAAAAAATAATAATTATAGTATAATTTCGGATTTTTAGAAATTTTATTGGTTTTTTCAAATTGAAATCATTAGAAAAGTTTGGTTGCGTCGGTCCGATAACGTCGCGGAATACAGTTTCTAAATTTGAATTACTCCGTCGGTATGCATAATAAGTACTACACTACGAATGTCGAAAATGACTGACAAATGTTTTTAGAATTTAATCTTCATTAGAAATATATTAAATTACTGTAAGTTTAGTGTTATGTTATATGTTTCAATTCATCTTTAATTGATGTTATATTTTAGAAAGAAAGGGAGTATAATAAAAACTTGGTTTTTATGGGTTACTTTTTTTACAATAGACGTTATTATTATTTTTTAAATTTCGTTCCAAGCCGAGACTTGTTTACTAATAAAAGATTATACTTTTTAATAGTATTTAGTTTGAACTTTTCATAATTGTTTCAAAATTTACAAGCTCATAGTATTTTTCTTCAAACGAGTCAAACGTATTGAAACCAGACCGAGTACCAAGTAATTTACGTTAGTTCATGTCTATGTATTTTGGTGGTCTGAGGGCGTCATATATTATAATTTTTAATGAAAAAACTAAAAGAAGTATATTTTTAAAAAAGACGCAACACTTAACTCAAAGTCACGAAGAAAAGTCTATTGAAAAAATGTACCGGGATTTGAACCCAAAACGTTCAATTGCTGGTATGAAACTATGACAACCTGTATACATTCACAATAACAATTTTTTTTTAATTTAGGCAATATTCCACAAATACTTTTGATTAGAACCTGCTGGATGGCGTTGGAAATATTGAAAGACAAAAATACCATAACTAATTATAATTTTTTAAAATGAAATTCAGATAGTAAAACGATTTATTTCGATAAATATTTCCTTTTTTGTATCTTCCTAATTAGTTAATTTAGGAATATCTATTTTGTTTCGATTACCTAGGAACGACAATCAGAATAATCTCAACCTCTCAAAATGCGATTTTATTTGAAGAATAAAATTATGATTAATAATTTTCAATGTCAGAGGCTGCGGAAAAAGACATAAAAGCTAAAAAACAAAATGAAATTTTATAAAACAAATCTTACAAAACAAGAACGATAACTAATACAACCCAAGTTACGTATTCTTAACCCTTTGATTCCTATTACACTAAATTTCGATTATTTTTAATTTTTAATATTTTTTTCCGAAAACAAAATTTTACCCTATAGGGGGGAATCTATGTTACAATTTGAAAAATTTCTCTACTTTAATAGATAGTACAACTCCCAGAAAATAGCTCAGAAATTCATCAGGCAGGTACACGAGCTTCTGACTATAGTATCCTATCGAAATTATTTTGTTAGGCAGATGTTATGTGATACTCATGTTTTGTATGCTCCTCCCCATCCAATAATACCGAACTGCAAGTACGATTGAACCAATGCATAATATATAATTTCTATATGTTAGGTAATAGACTGTTTGTAAGTTTTAAAAATATATAAATACATAGGCAAACCCATCACAAAATACCCAGGCTTGAGTAAATCACATTGATTAATTATGACCTTGCCATTAGCCGAACCCGGAACCTTCGGTATGAGAAAGCAGTGTCATGCCCTCTGGGCTACTAGGGCCGCCTAAATTATATGTTTTTTCCGTATGAGTTTGTTGTCTAATATAATTCAAAGGTACTAAATAATGTATTTTACTCAATCAATTGACCTTGGTCATATTTAAAAAAGCTTTTACTAAAATACAGCCTTGGTTGACGACTACCGTTTGCCACTATACCGACGCAATCGGCAAAAGCCAATTATTTTCTGTTAGTAAACATCGTATCAACTTTAAAAAACTCCTTGGAAGCTTTGGTAGTGTTTTCAGCGGGTCTTGTTAGCGTAACATTTAATTTCCACGAAGTAGACTGGGAGTAATACATGGAGAGCTAACGCAATTACCGTACGGCAAACGAAACCGCAATGACCGATAAACATGTAGATACGGCTAAACCCAGACCCTGATAAAACCACTGAAAGCGCCAGTAAAAACCTACCGAGTAACTGCATACATAACGTAACAGGTATTTGATAATGTGATACGGCTCGGAACAGCTGAATTTAAACCCAGATTTTTTGCGACGTGCCCAATTAACGAAAGGCGGGCGAATACTGTAAACTAGACGAAAAATAACCAGTTTTAAAGGTTATTCAGAAAGCACGGAAAAAATATTTTATGAAACCGGATTTTTCGGAAAATAATTTGCTTTTAAAAATGACATCACTTCAGAGTTGTAATTATTTAAAAGTACTCTTATTAGGTAACTTATAAACGGTAAAAAATGTCGGAATTTTTATGTCGTTAGTTTGACAACAATTAATCATAACAAAAAAAAATGTATAATCAATCTAAAATGTAAACAAAACATTTTATACATGAACGTACCGAACAATATGAATTTACTCACCATTTCTGTTAATTCAAATAATCTATGATCCTTAATTGATAAAATTCTACTTAATTTGCTTCACTTTCTCAAAAAATTCCAATTAAAATGCAATTTTCGACACGACAAATAATATTATCGTGAAATCGTAGTTTGTTTATACGGCTGCGAGCTATAGCTGTGAAAACAGTGTCATTTAGTTCTGAGTAGCATTAGTGACGGACACTATTACATAGAGAATTATGTATTTTGATATGCCCCTTTTTTATGTATGAATATTGAATTCGTATAATATTATATTCAACTATCTGTAGCTCTCCTAATCTGGCGTTGTCCGGGATTCAGATGTGGCTGTAATTTGAAATAAGTTGTTAGTATAAGGATGCCATTGCTATGTTTATCCTAGAGAATAACATTTCATGCAAAATTTGGACACGATAGGATGATTTTTGAGATATCCTGGGCGGTGGAGAGGCTATGTCTTGCGCGGAGTCCTAAAAAGGAACAACTAAAAATATGGTTTGGATCGATAAAAATGTGTAGGATTGATGTTGACAACAAAAATCCGATTTGACAAGGACATAGTACATAAATAGCCAAACAAAATATTATTTGAAAACTGTAAGTATAGGTTTAATTAATTTTTTCTTCCCTGATCCAATTAAAAAAGCGAGTTATTTTTTTAAATACGTATATAATATACATAGCTTTAAATACGATTTCGTTACTCTATTACGTTTCTGTTAATTTTATAGAAAAGATACATTCATTAATTAATATTAAAGGCAATTAAAGATTGTGAATAACTTTAAATTCAATTATTACGATACAAACATCGTACTTTATACATACACCCGTTTTTTTTATTGAAACAGACCATATTTATGACATGAACAGATCATCAAACATACTATTTTCGCCTGTCGACGATACAGAATGTTGCTCTAGTAAAAATAGTCGTGTAAAAAATAAACACAAATAAAAATTATAATTCTGGCAATATCAGGAGCAAATATGTTTATCGACTTTTTCTACGTAAACTAAGACATCTAAAAATGAATATCATTGAAAGATTTGGCAGATACGTGCAACATTATAATTTAAAATCTGTTTTATTTTAACTTTGTAATACACAAAAAATATGAGTTTATAATTACTACTATAGTTTCGAGAGGAGCAGTCCCTCTCATCGTCAGGTATAGATAATAACTAACTTAAATATGTACAACTTTTATCAATCTAATTGGATTGGTCAGGGGGCGCACGGTGGGGAGGGGTATTTTTTGGCAAAAAGCTCTAGGATTGGTGACGTGAACATAAATATGGTATTATTTATGAGTGCTTTTAGAATTAAAATGTTTTACGATTTCAACGATTCCCAAACTATTCATTATCCATCCTCTATGAGGAACCGAGTGGAGTAGTTTCAATTTGTGACTATCGAAAGACTGATTAGCGTTAATTATATGTCTGGCAAATTCGGAGAATTAACAACCTCCAGTCCACTTCACCAATCCTAGAGCTTTTACCAAAAAAATACCCCTTACCACCGCGCGCCCCCCTGACCTACCCCTATTAGATTGGTAAATTTTGTATTTATTGATGATGAGAGGGACTGCTCCTCTCGAAAGAAAAGTAGTAATTAATAACTCATATTGTGTGTGTGTGTGTGTGTATTACAAAGTTGAAATAAAACAAATTTTAAATTATAAAAATGAATTTCACAGGAAAGCTATTTGAAGTATGAATATACATTCAAAATGAATGCATTTGTTCGCTTTTATGTCAGTTTTTTTTTCTGAAATTTTTTTAAAATTTTGTATTTTATGCATATTTTTGTTGTAGGTATTAGTACAGAAAAATTTTTTTGGTAGATATCCGAATTCATTTAGGGACCGGTAAAATTACAATGCCTATTTTTTCTCATAGTAAAAAATATTTTTATAATAAGAAAAATCTGTGTGGTAGTTATATCTGACCCGTTTGATCCGGGCGATCATGTACTCGCATAGAGTGTATAAAAACCAATCAATTTATATTAAATAAATATTTAGTACATTTATTATATATACATTGATTTGTGAATTTCAAAGGGTTAGAGAAATATTTCTCCGTACAGGGGATGCGCGGTAGGCCAGAGTTGTTAAAATATTATTGTAGATATAACCATCCCTAACATAATTAAAATTAATGTCTCGGAGATAAAAAAACAGTAACGCCATAAGATAGGGTGCTCTTTCAAAAGAGCGAGGGATCTTGAGAAAGTGCAAAAATTTTACGACGACAAAATGTATAACATTCATCTTGAGCTGTTCGCGGCCATCGAGAGACAAAGGTAGTGACGGAGGTAGATACGACCCGCGAGAAAGCTTTCGAGACGGGCGGTAAAACGGGACAACCCTATCAAAACACTGGCGAACAGAAAATGAAGCTGCAAGAGAAGAAAAAGTAAGCCTCGTAAAAGGGATGGTAAAAAAATTAAATGCTCCAGCGGATGCTGTAGAAATGCGAATGATGCAGTCAGACTTGTGATGGCGTCACAAGAAATATTTTTTAAAAAAGTTACAGCGGGTCCCACCACAGTGTATATTTACATTCATAATTTTATTAATATTTTATCCTTCGTAAGACGTAGCATAAAAAGATGCGATGAAATTTAATGTACCACTGGAATTTCCAAAAAGACTGAAAGCTGTTCATCTCACAGAGAAAAGCATAAAAACACATGATAGTAAAATGTTACATAAATAGTGACTTAACCCATAAAATTTCTCTAAATACAGTTTCACGTGGCAAAAACACATATCTGAAAAAAATATTATATTCATAATAATTATTATAATTAATAATAATCGCTGTAATTAGAGGAATGTTGAGAAAGATATCGAGAAGAGAGAGGGAATAGGGTGAATGTTGCTTTGAACGCAATAGTTTCTAATAGAAATATGTCTACCGAGGCAAAACTAGCGGTACATAATGGAATTACCAACACAGATGTATGGAAATGAAGCCTGGAGCTGGCAGAAGAGAAACGAAAGTAGATTGAATGCAGTGGAGATGAGATCCCTCAGACGTATGTATAGCAAATCCATTTATGATAGAGTGAAGAATGAAGATATTAGGAATGAATGTAAAGCTGATCTTAGCATAATTAATTATGCGAATTAAAATAGGGTCACTCAGGTGGGTTGGGCATGTTGAGCGAATGAATGAGGAAAGAATGGTAAGAAAGATACATAATGCAATTGTTGATAGCGCCAGAAAAAGAGGGCGACTGCGGAAGACGTGGCATGACCAGATTAACCAGATACTGGAAGATGGTCCCATTAGAATTCTCAACAACCGGCGAGCTTGCATGCAGAGATGTATGAATGTGGATGAGGCGAGAGTTGTATGTCAAGACAGAAGAGTATGGCGCTCTGTCCTCTCTGCCTACCCCCACGGGGAAACGGCGTGATGAGTAAGTAAGTAAGTAAGTAGTAAATTACCCGAAACCGCGATAGTAAGAAAACTATATATAACTATAATTTTTCAACATTAAGGACTACATTTTTAGTATCTTTATTAATTTTAATTCTTTAATTATTTTCCCGGGATTAATCATAAGGGTTCTTATCGTTAATAGCGTCAACCAAACAATAATGGCAGAAAATTATTATCTGTAAATGTAAAATGTAAAAATACTCCTCTTCTACACACGAGTCTATGTCACTCATGTAGAAGAGAAAAATCCAACATATGTAACTAGCTCACTAGCTCAAAAAAATGTATTTTTAAAAAAATAAAAAATAAAAATTAAAAAATAAAAAAATAAAAAGTCTGATCGACCGTGAAAACACGAGAATATTCTTTATTAATTAATAAAACGAATCCCAAAGTATATATAAAAATTCATTTCTTTCCAATACTTATTACGATCGTTACTTTACGTGAGACTACGCCCAGGGATGAAGCGTAATATCACATAGTCTTTCATTATGCGTCATTTGTACGTTCATTAGGTACGTTTGTACGTAACTCGCTGGAATTACTACAATAACACCGATGATGACTAGCCGCTAATGAGGTGCGGTCGTCCTAGTGTGACACGCAAGGGTTATTAATTATAATGTCCCGTGACTTTTCAAGTTTAAATAATTAAGATGGAAAGAAACATTTTTACATGAGTTTTTCCGATACATTTTTACACGAGTTTCGGAAACACGGTGTAGAAAAAGCAGCTTGCTGAACAGCTAATTAGATTGCGGTGCCCCGGGTGGTTGGAGGGGGTGGGCGCGGGTGGGTGTGTGGGGGGGGGAGGACGAGGCTCTAGGTAGCCTGGTACTTCAGGAAGGAAAGGAAGCGCCTTGAAAGGCTAGAACAAATTGAGCAGCTGGTTTATTAGGTTTTAAAGTTAAGCTACACACGCGTACAAGCCAAGTGAAATTTATTTATAAAAGTCCATCTATTGCATGTACGTACTATACAAAGTAGCTAACTATAATTCAGATTAAAATTCGTTTGAAGCAGTGAAAACTCTTCCAGCTGGAATTTTAACGCGCGTATTTTTTTCAGTTTGCAACGTCATTTTTATTATGCGATATGAAACTATGAAATATTAAATTAGCTGTCAAAACAAAGATAAAGAGTTGAAACTGCATTGTTTCGGCTTCTTTTTTGGAGACATCACTTTTACAAGCTTTTCTTTAGCTTCACTTATGTGGCAGCTACATTTTTTTTTTGTCAATATTTGATCCACTTACTGACTAACATTCGATATAATTATATATCAATGAAATATTGGAGAGAAGCGTATTCTGTATGCCAGTAAAATAATCATTAATTAATTTTATAAAATCAATTTATTCCAGAAAACTTCATTTAAAATGCTGAAGCATTATTTTATCAGACATTGTGAATGCCGGTAATATCTGTCAGCTTGTATTATTATAAAAGTATTCGTTTTGTATGTTTTTAGGTTAAAAGCATTCGAACAATACAACGACCTACCACAACAGACCAAACAATTGACCACTGACAAATTCAAAACCGATGTGACAAAAATGCTAAAACTCGGCCAACTATAAAAAAATGACTGTGTATCTAAATTATATCATTATTATATTCCTATATTGAATCATGTAAAAATGTTATCCATAAAAAGAATCATTTAAAAATGTTCTATTATATTTTAAATAAAAAAAATAAAAAATAATAAATACTTTCTTCGGTGCACTTCGAATTATTACCAGATTTGATACGACGAATATAAAAAAGGAGAATAAATATTTTAACGACCGCAGTACTAGGAGTGATCACAAGTTATAAAATGGTGGGGCGCTTTTTCTCAAACTTCAAGGATTGCTTGCATGAAATAATCTATACATTCCACATCATTATGTAAAACTCTCATCATAATTCTATGATTAATTTTACTTAACTATGTTTACCACATACCAAAAATTGCTTTAACAGATATACGCCCTACGCTTTTGACTTAATTGACATATAACCTACTCCGAGTACCGCAGTTAGGAAAAAAATAATTTTAGTATTCGTCACATTAAATCTGGTAATCAATTCGAATTGCATTGAATAACTTATATCTTTTTCGAATGCGTTTACGCTTGAAACTCAAACGTCACTTTATAATAATACAAGATGACAGATACTACCGGCATTTACAATTTCCTATAAAATAACGGGTCAGCATTTTTAATATATTTTCTTGAATAATTATACTAATTTTGTCAATAAATTAATGATTAATGTATTGGTATACAGAATACGTTTCTTTCTAACATTTCACATCGAATGTTAGTCAGTAAGCGATCCTAGTATGTGACTAGGATCGCTTTTAGTACTGTCTGTATTTTTATAAAAAGGATATTTTTAATATGATATTCTTTTCAGCGTTTTTCAGAAATATAAGGAAATGTCAGATTAAGGAGGAGAATATTGAAGTACTTCATATGTACAGCGTAACAATGTGAAGATAATCTGAAGGGACTGGTGATACTAGATCATCACTCAGACTTTACTCAGACTTTATCAGGTGATGGGAAGAATATAGAAGGATTGTTTAAGTACCGCCGGAGAAGAGAAGTGATCTCTGGGACCCGGAGGGAATTTTTTTAAATATGTACGAGTCTTAATTGCATAATCCGATACTAAAAGAAGGCAATTTTATTTTAGTATATGAAAATATTAAAAATAATTTTGGAATGATAATTTTAGAGAAATAAAATAAATTACAAAATTTGATTCAATTTTAATTAAGTAATTTATATTATATTAATATAAAAGTCGTATTATTGACAAGTCCTCCTAAATCAGCAGATACCCCAATATCACAATATTTTTTCTAAATAAATAAATATTAAAAAATAAATGCTAAAATGTTGCGTCAAATTAAAATGCATAGAAAATGTGCCGCAAATATCCAACTTGACTAAGCTCCGTATTTCAAGTGGTCTCCCCTTAAAATTAAGTCCGTATTTCAAAAACCTAATTGTCCCTTAACGTAAATTAAATCAAAATATTAAATATATACAAGACATGAATAAATGTGTTTATTCACATCTGACACGTGACCTGCGTATCAAAAGGCCTTCTGCACGGTGAGCTTTGTGACGCCAAGAGGTTTTTCAGGCGGTAAACGGATACGCTGTAAAGATAATTAACATTTTTGATTATTTTATTATCATATGTTTAACAAATATTAACATTTTTTTTTACATATTTCATATTGTACTACAAATGGTTACATAAATTATTATCTTCCTTTACTCTCCATTCTTCTTCTTCTTCTTCCTTAGCCTTTTTCTCTCCACTGCTGGATATAGGCCTCTTCCATTTTCTTCCACTCATCTCTATTTCTCATCCAGGTTCTTCCCGCTTGCTGGACTATGTCATCAGACCACCTTTTGGGAGGTCTTCCGACGCTTCTATTTTTTTGTCCAGGGCCTCCACTGTAGGATTCTGAGTGCCCATCTACTATCCTCCTGTCGAGCCATATGTCCAGCCCACTGCCATTTTAGTTTTGCAATATGGTCCATAATATCGGCAACTTTTGTTCGGCGTCTTATTTCTTCATTTCTGATTTTATCTCGAAGGCTTACGCCGAGCATCTGCCTTTACATGGCCCGCTGTGTACATTTAAATTTTTGTATGCTTTTTTCTGTTAGCGTTGCTGTTCTAGTCCATATGTCAACATCGGTAGGATACATGTATCGAACATTTTTCTTTTCAGGCATATTGGGATTTCTTTATTTTCAAACAAGTGTTTCAATTTACCAAATGCTGCCCAGCCCAGACTTATTCTTCTTGGTAGCTCTGCTGTTTGGTTTTCTTTCCCCAGCTTTATCTTATGACCAAGGTACACATATTCGTCAACTGTTTCTATTTCCCAATTGTTTATTGTGAATTTGGTTTGGATTTGGTTAAAATTTTTGTTTTTTGTGTGTTCATTTCCAAACCTGTTTCTTTCGATGCTTCTTGCAATTCTCTGGTCATAAGATTCCAATTCTCTTACATTATTGCTAACAATCACTATATCGTCTGCAAACCTGAGGTGGCTCAGAGAGGTGCCGTTTATCTTTACTCCTTTATTTTCCCAATTTATGTTTTTGAAAATGTTTTCCAATTCTCCTCTCACACAAAAACTCTCCATAAAATGAGATAATCGCTCATGTTTTTATATATATACAATAAGCTAATCCTTCATGGAAAGACTTACATATCTCGTATGAATTGACTTATCAACACATCTTGTAAATTCTGTTATAATCAGTTAAGTTTCTACATACATCCTATTAGTATTAGAAGTTATACGGAAACTATTTAAAATATGAAAAATGTTACAATCCATTGTGGTCAAGATTCAGAGATTTTTTTGTTGAATTGTCCATATTTAGTAGTCTGACTCCAGAAGTTTACTTGGTAACAAGAATTTATCGAACCATTTTACACCAATTCTGAGAGTGGCACCGTACCATGGTAGTTCTTTAAATTTGTATGTCCCTCTGTTTTAAATCTATTGCTTATACAGTCTTCATGGAAAATTTTATTTATATAATTTGTAAGTTCGGTATTAAGCGTTTATTTTTCCTTATTTTTCAATGACGTCTGCCATGTTTTAATTATGCATCCGAGCGTGCCTGAGGAGCCTTATTCAGGAACCGTTTTCACAAGTTCACCGGTGGGTAGTGAAGTTCTGAGTGAAAGGTTTTCCTTTTTTTGCTGAGTACAAAACACCTCTGATGTTCGACTTGGTTTCAGCATGGTTGAATTCGCCATGGCGAAGGCCTGTGCATGGGATTGTTTAAGGTAGTGCACAGAACCACCCACTCACACTCTGAAAATAGTGGTTCGATCCAGTGGCAGGGGTAATCCGAGACGACTGGAGATCTCTGTTATTTCTGTCTAGATCTAGATACAGTGCTGTACAGACCTTAGTATAGTAGGTACCGGGTAAGACCGTAACACCGGGAGAAGAACCGTCGCCGATGGCATACTGCAATTAAATAGGTACAAGTTTATTTTGCAACAGTTGGTACTTTAAATTCTAAAAATAAACATGAATATATTCCGTTACTTACGTTCGGCATTGGACAGTAAGAAGAGGAATATGGTAGTCGACGTTGAAAGTGGATGCAGAAATCCAAGACAAGTCATGTTTGAACCACAGGAAGATAAATAGATAGCCAATGACAATATCAGTGACTATGAACTTTACATGAAAATAAGTTCTGACCACCTCGGACCACCTCGGACCATACATAAAAAACTATAAATATTCTAACTATAAACTGTTTGCCAAGTCTATATTACAGAATGGTATAGTTGAATGAGGTGGAGCCTTTAAATCTAATATGTTGTCCATAGAAAGAGATATGACAAGTGTGTACAATAATAATAGTAAACCTGTATAAGATTGCCAACCTTCACATCACATGGGTTATTAGTTTTTAATGTGACACTATTATGCAATATGTAATAAAATATTACAATGACAAAACTTCCCCAATTTAAACACGAAAAAGCGTTGGTCATCTAATTGGGTTGTGTAATGTTACATACTGTGTACAATATTAAAAAATAAATTAAGACGCGAATGTCTGTCAAAGAATCTCATGGGAACATAATCACTGTCTCAGGCTGTCTTGAGCCAAAAATCTCGCAAAAATCTCATCAGTGGTTTGACTATAAAAGTCGACAAACATATTTGAAACATGAAAACCTTATACAAATATAACTACTGAAAATCTAGTCTCGAAAACGCTTTTGCGTTATCGTATTCATCTGACATACTTCCTCTTAATTTCCGTATGGTATCCGTTCTCTTTGAGATAAATCTTTTCAGACACAACCCATCATTCCCTTGAACCAACCCAGAAGTTAGCATCTCATTTTGCACAACTTCATCTTCGAAGCGTGATACAAGAAATATGCTATCTCTGTTACTCAAAAACCACTTAATAATTCTGGTTTTTTACTTTATGTTGAATTAAAATATCTAGACGAATACTAATAAAATTTTCACGAAATATTATTATTTGATCATACTACAATTAAAAGAGCTGTGATTGTAACGAGATTCATCTCTTGTTCTACAGCAGGAGGCTAAATGACAAAATGTAAGTCATAATTTTCGCTCAAAGATAAACAAAAACTTTTTGTATCCGACGAAAATTTTCCTGTTATTTGAAGGATGAATAATTCATAATTTATTTAATACAATTTTCCGACAAACAAAAGTTACAGAAAATAAATTCATTATTTGATGTGGGTGTATATTAAATTATATACATACATTAATTTGTAGTTTTAAGGCATACATTTATAAAACCAGAATTATGCAAATACTTAAAAGTTTTATTTACCAATACCGATAACAATAATTGTGTTGTGTGTCTGCCTCTCTGTTCGTAACTTCATGTAACGTCTGTAACTTCTTTTTAAAAAACTTCTTTTTTTTTCTTTTTTTTTCTATTCTATAGACGACTACCTTTATTCTATAAAATATGTTGATAAGGTACAAATAGATAATACGGATGGAAAAGACTAAAATAAAATAAACTAAATAACCTTCACGAGTTTTCCCCGAAGGGGTAGGCAGAGAGGAAAGAAAGCCAAATTCTTCTAACTCGAAACACTACTTTTGCTTTGGCTACATTAATACATCTTCTCATACATGTTCTATGGTTGTTGAGGCTTTTAACAGGGCCATCCTCCAATACTTTAGTATCTGATGATGCCGGGTCTTTCACGGATACCATCTTTTCCTGTTGCCTTCAATACTCGCTCCGTATTTTTTCTTAACCATCCTTTCCTCATTCCATACGTTCTACACGACCAAACTATTTCATTCCAGTTACATTCCAGACCAAACAGTCCTTTCTTAATTCTACCTACCACACTGCAGCCAGCATTACATCAACTTCTAATTTATTTATTCCTCACTCTATCACCAAAGATTTTTCACACATGGGACCTGATATCAAATTGTAAATTTAAGTTACACTTTATGATATTTATGATTACTTTTTAAATGTTTTTCATTTTTTAACTTCCATCCCGTTTAATCATGAATCAGCAGAGTAATTAAAATACATCAAAATATTCAGGAGAAGTAACATTTTACATTACATATGTTTTCATTAGTTAAAGATTATTTTTTTATTATAAGTATTTTACTATAAACATATACATATATGTACAAATAAATTCTATCAATCATTTCACAGCAAAGGAAACCTTTTTTTTCAATTTCCAAGTCCCTGGGTTTCCAATTTTCCAATTGAATGTACCTACTGATAAAAAGATAAAACTATGTTTATGTCTTAGCTAAGAAAGACGTCCATAAACTGTTCACGAACAAGAAACAGCTGCTTTTCAAATAAAGTTTTAATGTCTTCAAACCTTATTTGCTAAGAAACGGCTGGGAAATAATACGTTCGAAATAATGTTTTACAACTGTTTCAAACAAGGTACAAAATTCAGCATGTATGTTACATGTTAATAATAATATGTTTTGTATTTAAAGGCCTTTAGAAGAGAAACTTATAAAACGCAACGTCAGGCGTACAGTCGAATACTTAATTTAATTTAAGTATATCCCATAAAGTAATAAAATTGGGGTAAAGCCAGGAAACGGAAGTAACTGCAAATTAATTGAGATTTATAGATATCTCAAAGACATGAAACTATCTGTACAGAAAAGCATTCTTCATTGCGCATCCGCAGGGCTTACGACCTGCCTTGGCTGAATTACGTGATCACTTTATACAATGCAACGTTCACTAATTCCACCCAAGAACAACCTCACATCTTCTGGTTTGCGTCTTCTGGGGTATTATGCCGTATTTTTACGACATTTCTGACCCAGGTTTCGGATCCCTTGCAGGGTCCATCATCAGGGTTGATGTGTTGTTGTGCTTAAGCATTGGCTAGCAATACCTTAGACTCTTAGGCTTTCCAAGAATTTTCGGTTCAAATGCAAAATGATGACCCAGGATGCAGATGGTATCCAGAAAATGATCAACCGGTGCTGATATTCCTGGATGACCGAGTTTTTATGCCCGTTTGTGGTCTTACAACATTCTTAACGACACATCTATCAAATTTTTGAATGTTGTAGGTATTACATATTTTATTTATGTAATTTGTTTTACATATTTAACGCAACAACGATATCTTAAACTATGGTTAGAACATTTGTAATTCCTATAAAACAATTTACATATATAAAGATGTAACCTGTGGATGCCCAGTAAAGACTTCTTTAATTACCTTCTTCGTGTTTGTTTTTTAGGAATTTAAAGATTAAACAGTATAGAATCAATATATTAATTACGCCAGCCAATATCGTATGTTTCTGCATTTGTATAATTTATGTTGCCAGTTAAAAAAAAAAACATTTTACAGTACATTAAAAAGATTGATTTTTTCAGTTTTACAGACCACTTTAAAATACATTTAGATAAGAAATGTTATATGCGTTATTTAATACGAAGATGATATTTACCACAATTTCTAAATCTTTCTAAACAATTCTGAAATACCACATTTTTTTCAATCAATTCTATTTTTACTCCTGGCAAGTCATATCGAAATTGAATTTTGACACATGACTGTGCATGACCCTTTGACAGGTGAAACGTGTTTAAATTTCCGCATTTTAATATCGTTTTGTGGTTACATTACCTAAATTGTGAGGAATATTAATTTTGAGGTTACATCTTTACCTAAATTGTGAGGTTAAAACATACACGCTACATGTACGCGAAACGCATTTGAGGTTTGTGAGGTTAAAACACACACGCTAAGCGCCGTTTTTGCGTAAGAGCCGCTTCAAGGGCGCTTTACAGGTGTGACATCCCGAAAAATTGAGTTTTTAGGCTTTTGAAGACCTGGTTCTCCATAGATCGCAACACTAGAGTCAGCTGATTCCACATAGCTGGTTGAAAGACTCTTTCGCTTAACTCCCCTTTTCTCACCACCACTTAGTTGACATTATGTCCCTCACTGATTTTCTTTCCCTATGTAAATGTCTGTACTTAAATTAGTCTTTATTATATTGTCCTTATGAAGGTTGAGGCCAACCAAAACTAGTTGACGAATATATAGAAATGAGTGGATTAAGTCTAAATATTTAATTTTACAACACAGTGTTAGTTAACTTAGTAAAAACCACTACCAGACCACTACGGTGTATAGTGTTATGAACATAGTAGTGTAGTGTTAGTCCTGACTAATAAAGGGGTACGTCTCGAAACCGATAGACCTTAAATCCGGTTGGTAGTGGTTTTTACAAAGTTAACTAACACTCTGTTATAATGTTTAACCACAAAATTAATACTTTAAATTTTAATAATATTTTATTTTATTTTTAAATTTTAATATAATGTCAAGCCACAAAGTGTTTTCTTGCTTTGAAAATTTTATATATTTTTTATGTGTGTTTAAATTATATTTATATTTTCTTAAAGCAGGTTGCATATCTTCGAAAATAAAGTGATGAAAATTTTATGACTACAGAAAGAAGCCCATATATTTATTTACTGATCAAATCATACGAGGTGATGATGCTATTTCGCAGACCGCTCGCAATTCAAAGGCTTCCTTCTTAAAATACTGCCGACCTCATGTTAACCCCTTTCCTCTTGATTAAATCCCTCGCCCGTCCTTATCTCGCATTATTTCACAAAACAACACTCGGTGGCTGGGAGTTTACAAAGCAACCCTTCGGACGCCGGGGGCATTTTTTAAGCATCCCCCTCTCGCCCCTGCCGCTTCCAGCCCCAGCCGCCCTCCGCGGAGCGATAAGGCGTCACACAATAAAAGCAATTTTCCACCACTTTGCGAAGGAACAATAATATCGCGCGCTATATCCGCTGCCCGTTCTCAAGCCTTTGACTGGAGATTTATTTAGTTTTTATTGAATAAGTCGTTCGGGCTGTATATAATAATATACGGGAGGAGGTTAACCTCGAACTACGCGAGATAAGAAGTTTTTTTCAGAATTAATACAAAAAATACGTTCAGTGCTGGAGTAAATATGAGTTTATAAAAAGCAACCTATACCAGTCTATTGTATGACATTATAACTTCAAAAACGTTGACAAACATGAATAGCAAACACGGAATACTTGTCGCATCAATAATTTTACTATTTTCAAATCAGGCTAGACCAGGCTTGTGCTATGAAAATATGACTAACTTGCTGGTGTCCTGGAATAGGGCTCGAAACATCGACGATTAGATCTCTAGGCGAGAGTCATAACCACTTCACCAACAAACAACAATATGTCCTGAATTTTCACAGAAATTTAGCGCGTCGTCCCGTCTACTTCGTGGCTTATTAATATAACAACCTTGTAATGAGAATAAGGGATTTTTCACAAGCAGTATAAAAACAATATTAAATGAAAATCCTTTAGTTAACGTAAAAATGATATTTACATGTCTCAGATGCATATGTCACGCATTCAATGTAATATATTGTTCCGGTTCGTCCCGACTTCAACGTCAAATGTAAAATAAATATTTTATCTTATTCAAACATCGCCAAGTGTTCTGCGGAAAATAAAAATGCCATTAAACATTTAATCATTGTTCCTTTATCATTTTATAAAATTTTAACTGATTACTAAGCTTTCAAAAAAAACTATCGTTTTCGTATTCTTTGTTAAAATCAATTTAATCGCAAAATACTATAATATGTTTTGTTTGCAAACGAACAAATAGAATTATAAATATCTTAGCGCAACCTGATAGTGACGCAAATAAGTCAGTATTATGTATACCACATTTGGCAAACAATAGCATTAACTTTTCTCCAAATAATTCCGAAAATACAACATTTATCACCCACCATACTTTTTCACACAGAAATTCAAAAATTATCGCACCTAAAGTACAATTTCCAGCGTTTATTTATGCGGTCTATATTTTTAGGTATTAATAATAATAACTCAATTATTTAATATGAATGTATTTAGGATTATAATACGTGTATATGTATATTCTAATGAAATCATCCAAAACATCAATATTCAAGTAGGAGTATTTTTGAACAATAAACATAGTTTTCGTAACAAAACCATCAACAAAATTCTCTAATTATACACGTACAAGAAATAACAGTCAGTCCTTGAATTAAGTATATTAATTACAAATTAAGATAAATAATAGAAATTCTCACAAAGTCGAAGCTGTTTATAAGGGAAACGAATATGAAAGTCTTTATATAGTTGCCCATGGCTTATGATCTGTATGAGGTGGTTTGAGTGATCATTTTACACAGTGTAACATTATTAATTACATTTTCAAAGCTGCCGAAACTCCCAAAGACTTCCACTCGAAGGTTCCTTAACTTCCCAGGTACAATTTCACTTCCACGTCTTTCGCTGGCAGTAATTAATTACTGAAGTTGTTCCTGGACAACCTTTCTGCGGAGGAAAATCAAAGATTCGAATGCATTTGCAGATGAATCTTGGTGTTTACAAAGCGAGCGGGGAGCCTTGAGTGCGCCGGACGAGATATTTCTCATCTGTGCAAATGTAATTCTTTTTGATGCGGTTTCAAAGGCGCTGTCTGGAAGGGTACCACTATCTGATGTCTCTAGGTTTTGAAAATTAAAATGATGAAAGCTCGTACATTACAATATTTATAAAATAATTAAAAGAATTGTTCCGATTTACATTTGAAAATTTCAATTTTATTCAAGTGTATTATATTTGACTAGCTGTGCCCGCGCGGCTTCACATGCGTAGATTTTTAGTACACTGTTTGGATCGTCATAGAACTTTCGCGAACCTTCTAGAACATTCTCCTTCCAGAACTTTCAAGAAATTAATCGAATGTACAGAAATTTTCTAGACACACCGACACATTCCGCCACTCAGTTTAAAACCTTATAGAACTTTCGGGAATTTTCTAGAACCTTCTCCTTCGAGAACTTTCTAGAGCAGGTTTTTCCGGAACCTTCTAGACTCACCGACACAGTCAGCGCGCCTATTTTGAAAGAATCTGAAGCATTTGGGACCTTCCCATAACAAAAAAAGGTCACCAATATAGAAGTTTTGTTATGAATGTGTACAACTATGCGAAAGGGTTCCGCCTCTAACATCCAGAATCCCTTTGGTGTTCGATTCATGAATATATGTCGCGATGTACGTATTAATTAAGTCGTTTGAAGCGTTTCAATCAATAAGGGCACACAGAATAAAAAGAGCTCCACACTGACGCATTGTTACGTTATACATAATATTAATAAATAAAAGAGAGATGAAGAATTTGCCGACGGTGAAACGGCGTGCTGTTTGTGCCCACTGGGAGCGTTAATAGATGTGGAAAATAAGCATTTTTTCCAGAATTCATAATTTTTTATACCTACTTTAAGTTAATCTGGAAGTTGAAATTTATTCTGAAGTTGGATACTATAGAAACCTTTCATTTGTGCGATTTTCAAATTTTTTGTTGTCCTCCAACAGAGATAATACAAATGAAAAATTGAAAAAAATTATAAAAAAGACAAACATATATGTTCGATTCTGATAACTCGTGCTCTTATTCATATATATCATTAACTTGAATTTGTTAATTCCGAAGAAATAATTAATAATAATAATAAAAATAAAAACTGTTTCTTTTTGAGAAATTAATTTTTTTCATTCGCGTTCAGTAACTTTGTCTACAAAGAGTGCATGAAAAAGAACATATTACGTAAGTTATATATTTCGTTTTGTAGAACAGAATGTATTGAGCACAGTGCAGTTTATTTGAAAAGCTTAGGATAACCCAATGCTGAGTAATTTAGAAAAGTATTGATGTCTGAAAATGCGAAAAACGGCATACGGAATACAACAAAATGGCTGCTCGCACTGAATGAAAATGATTTTTTTCTGAGATGGTCAAGCAATCAATTTTTTTTGGACCAATTAGAATGGATTGTCTTTGATGTGGTATGTATGGTATGTGGTACATGCTTATGTAGATGCGAATGTTACTCAATTTTAAAAAAATCATACAGTTTTTTTGCAATACTTGGTTCTATCTTGGTCATGGTCTAATGAACATGTTCCGTATTCGATGATACCTGCTTTTCCACCCTTTGAAGATTTCAGAGAAATATGATATTGCATTGCCGTTGTTATGATAGTGCATGCCAATTTTTATCGTGAATTATTGTCGAAGAAGTTCACAGATTTTCAAACAATTAACCTTAAAAATATCAACTCATGGATAACAATATTAGATGACTCGATACATACCGATAATACTTTTATCCCGTGCAGTAAGTCGTGCGGTTGTAGCTTAACGATTTCGTACTTACCTGAAAGCAAAGAGAAAATAAAAATTAATTTTAACAAAACTAAAAAATTGTACTTAATATGTAGACATTTTGATTATTGTGCAGGTATATTAATTAATATAATATTGCTTTATATTTCACATTAAAGCTCTGAAAAAAATTGATTACCAAAAAAATGAAAAAAATATATATTTATATATTCTACATTATCATACGATACATTCCAATAAATCTTCTTCACGTGTTCACATATCGGAAATGAAATTGACATCTGAAAGTAGTCGCGATGACCTGAAAATGTCATATGGAATAAGTGGTATTTATATGACGATTACAAAGTACGCCGTTCGAGAGGTTTTACTACTTTACATGAACAAACTCTCCGCTCTATATTTACGACAACTAAATGAAAGCCCGTCAGCAATGTCAGGAAAATATTTTATAGTTTACACAATAGCCGGTATGCCTGAGAGTCACCATACGCGTCTTATCGAGGAAGCACTCGAAATCTACAGGCACCCGATAAATATTAATAGAGATGATGGTTTCAAATTAAAAACATGGTATCCGGCGCTTCAAAGTCAATCTCGTCGCAGTTCCCGCAGTGATAGTGATCAGACAATCGATGAAACATACACACAACACAAGACAACACATGACTCCTATAATACAGAAACACCAAGCTTTCGACAGCTTATTGCTAGCCAATACTTAACACAATACTGATAACGTCAGCCAGAAAGGTCGTAATAACACGTCATAATACCCCAGAAGACCCAAACCAGAAAAAAAAGTAGGTATTTGTATCTGATTGTAACAATGATTGGTAACTGAGATATTGTCCAATACCGATGATTGCCCTATAAATTGCGAAAAATCAGTTACCAATCAGCTACAGATCTCAAATAACGGTTATTGTGTCATAGGTGACGGAGGTGTCGGAGGTGAAAAAATCTCGATGTGGGACGGAAAGCAATAGTATGAAAGCAATTAAGTCAGCAAATGGAGAAATGTTAATGGATGAAGATAGAATAAAAGATAGATGGATGAATTATTTCCAGGAAACGTATGAGAGCGAGGAGGCTGTAATAGAGGAATCCGTCGATATTCTCACGGAGAGAAGTATGAATGACGAGAATGAAGTCAGCGAAATAAGTGTGGAAGAAATAAAGTGTGCAATATAGCATATGAAGAATGGTAAGGCTGTGGGGTATGATAACGTTGCTGCCGAATATATCAAGGCTGGTGGCCCATCAGTGATTTCGTGGCTTCATACTCTATTTAATAAATATTTGAAGGAGAGCCACACCCCTTTGGATTGGAGGAGAGCAGTTATCATGCCTCTCTACAAAGGTAAAGGGTCGAGATTGGAATGCGGGAACTACAGGGCAATCAGCCTTTTAAGCTCGGTCGGCAAACTTTATGGAAGAATTTTGATAGAAAGAGTAAGGTCGATGACGAAAGAAAAGGTATGGGACGTGCAAGGATCCTTTGTGGGTGGAAGAGGATGCATGGATCAGATATTCTCTCTACGAGTGTTGACGGAAAAGTTTTTAGCGAAAAACCAAAAACTTTTCTGTGCATTTGTAGATCTGCAAAAAGCTTATGATAGGGTTATTAGAGGAAGGTTATGGAAGGTACTCTCTGATTACAAGGTGAACAGTAAACTTATAGACGCAGTTGCATCCCTTTACGAGGGGAGTACTGCGTGTGTAAGAATCAATGGATCTTTCACACCGTGGTTTGATATAACAAAAGGTGTCAAACAGGGTTGTGTAATGTCTCCATGGCTGTTCAACTTGTATATGGATAATTGTGTGAAAAAACTGGAATGTATGAATATAGGAGCGAAAATGAGTGATTTGATTGTATGCTGTTTACTGTACGCGGATGATGCGGTATTAATGGCAAATAGCGAACAAGACCTACAAAGTCTAGTTAGCAGGATGTATGATGTATGCAAGGAAAGTGACCTTATTATGAATGTAAAGAAGTCAAAAGTAATGGTATTCGAGAAGGAGGAAAGTAAGACAACGTGTGAAATACTAGTAGGCAATGAATGTTTGGAACAAGTAGATGAGTTTGTGTACTTGGGAAGTATGTTCGATAGAAGAGGGAATGTTGAGAAAGATATAGAGAGGAGAGTGACTGCCGGGAATAGGGTGAACGGTGCTTTGAATGCAATAATTTTTAATAGAAATATGTCTACCGAGGCAAAACTGGCGGTACATAATGGAGTTCTGGTACCGACACTAATGTATGGAAGTGAAGCCTGGAGCTGGCAGAAGAGGAACGAAAGTAGATTGAATGCAGTGGAGATGAGGTCCCTTAGACGTATGTGTGGTAAATCCATGTATGATAGAGTAAAGAATGAAGATATTAGGAATGAATGTAAAGCTGATCGTAGCATAATACAGAGAATAAAAATAGGGTCGCTCAGGTGGTTTGGGCATGTTGAGCGAATGAATGAGGAAAGAATGGTAAGAAAGATATATGATGCAAGTGTTGACGACGCCAGAAAAAGAGGGCGACCACGGAAGACGTGGCATGACCAGATTAACCAGATACTGGAAGATGGTCCTGTTAGAAGTCTGAACAACCGTCGAGCTTGCATGCGAAGATGTATGAATGTAGACGAAGCGAAAGTTGTATGTCAGGACAGAAGAGTATGGCGCTCTATCCTCTCTGCCAACCCCCTCGGGGAAACGGCGTGATGGTAAGTAAGTAAGTAAGTAAGTAAGTGTCATAGGTTCAAATAACATCACTAGTATCCACCCTCTGGCTTTAAATATTTTATTATTTTAGCGCAAGGGAATTATGTATCTACTATCTATATTAAAATTGGATTCGCAAAGCACAATTGATTCATTCATAAAAAAATGGAATGTCCAGAGAGCTATATTTTTTAATATCCAGTTAACTGACAAAATGATTGATTTTTCTACGTAATAATTTGTCTGTACATAAACAATATATTTAATGTGTAAATGTATTATGGTTAATTTTTATTATATATTTTTAAAATAAGTTGGCACTGTAGATAAAGTGTTGGCGCCTAGTTAAATTGCAGTAAAATATCTAGCGGCTTTTATTGATATTTTTACTATTACATTTCATGTATAATAATAAAACACTTAGTAAGTTAACAAAAGCGTCAAACCACATAACGCTGATGCACTTGTAGCAATAGATTAGGTGTACGGCATGAAGAGTACTCAGAATATCGTAGACTTTAAAGGATTGTAAAAAAATCCTCTTACCGTGTATTGTATCTCCTTAGTTATTTACAACTTTTAAACTTGTCTGTGAGACGTACTGTAACAGACCTAATATTTCTTTATAGGATCGTAAATAGTTTGATTGATTGCCCCCAGATTATTAGTGTGATCGACTCACATGCCCCATCGAGGTCATCAAGACACAGTGCATTATTCTATTATAGTGGAAATGTCAGAACTAATGCATTAGCAAACTCTGTAATTCCCAGATTACACTCAATAGGGAATGAACATGCAGCGGCAGCTGACATTTTTGCTGATAGTATAACTGTGTATAGGACAAAGCTGATACAATTGTTTACATCTCAACGAAATGGAAATGGACAATAAATTTTTATATTTTACCTTTAACTATTATTATTTGTACCTTTAACTGTATGATTATTTTATCTGTCTTATGTTTTTCTGTATTATTATTATTATCTTTTAACTATTATCATTGTAACTTTTAACTGTATTATTATTTTAACTGTCTTATGTTATTTTTTCAAAAATTTATTCTGCATATTTGTAAAAGCCCATAAGAGCGTTAAAATAAATAAATAAATAAATAAATTGTTAAACTGCGTATGTGGAAAAGTACTTATCTAAATCGGCCAAGGGCCGAACGAAACCGCCGGCCTTCACGAGTCCGGCGTTTAACATATTGAATGAGGAGAGAAAATCTCTGGAAATTTACATAAAGCGCCGAGGGCGTACTTAAGCGGCGCCACAAAATGGCCGGGCGATTTCACTTATTGGGGAAGACGGCGCAAATGGGGCGTCCATCGCCGCTTAATGAAAAACCGAAGCGAAAGGATTCTTGCCAACGTAATTCGACCGAGTTGAATACTGCGGGCTGTACAACGTTTAATCAACCCAAAAGAAAATTTACATACTGTGCAAAGTTCTGACATTCTTTTTTAATAAAGTTGCCCACCCGGAGTTCATCACCATCGTGCGGCGTGCAGTCAGAACATTGAAACAAGCTGTAGGTATTTACTAGATTTCTATGGAATAAATCGAAATTCATATGCATCTCATAATATATTGTCATATAATCAAATATATCGTAATATTCGGATAAATTAATGAATATTTTTTTAATTGATATTAAATGTATGTCACTATCATTTAATCATTAACAACATATATATGCTTGTATTATTGATGGATTTGGCGTTAACATTGTCGAGATTATTCATGATAATCATTAAATTAGGTGAAATACATTAACTTTGTTAAGTCTACGTGAGTTTAATAATATTTTACTCATCGACGGGTGAAGTATTAAACTGACTAGGTAAGTACTTTTAAATATTGAATTGAATTGAACATTGAATAGGTTCAAATATAAATAATTATTAGTTAGGTACTGATAAATGAGCTACAGTTAATGGTGTAAGTGTATTATTTTTATATTTACACATATTTTATTATATTTCTTGCATGTTGTTGTAATTGTTCTCCTGTTCCCATACAGAAGTTTTAATTTTGAGGGGACAGAAACATCGACAATAATGTAACTAACTTAATAATGTAATATATACACATATATTTAGATTTTTCTTCCAAAATATATGTTTGCGTTACAACTCATGCTCCAATGTATTGACTGCACGCACCTACATGGCTCAATCTGTTGTTATATAGTCTTTTTTATGTCTGTCTCAGCTTAGAGAAGAATCGATTATCATAAATTGCGTCACGGCGAGCGCGATGGAAATATATTTTGACAAGCAAGTGCGAAACCATAGATTCCGGGCGAATAGAAACGAGGCGACAGATCAAATCATGATCAACGAATTTAGACTACAACTCCTCGATTTCCAAATCGTGATATATTTTATGTAATACTAACTAAAGTAACCCATCAAAAATGATGATACTTTTACATGAGAAGAAGGAAAAATATGGACAAACAGACAAACAGAAATTATTATTATTGGGATGGCGAGGCATTCCCCACTACTTGCGGGGGCCCCGAACGACTTCAACACTCGTCACATCAACCCCTTCAGGCCTCCCCCTTGATTCACGTAATCGAAGCCTCGCGCTTATCAATATGTTAATAGCGTCACTTAGTATGCATGGTCGTCTTCTTCCAACTACTCCCTCTTATGGAAACCCTTAGTTAACATATTTCGGGAGTATTACGTAGATGCATAGGAGCATCTGGAACATCCTTCACGCGTAAGCTGTGGTGAAATCATTCCCAGCTGTGTCCCGTTGCTTTGCCACATAACTTAATAATTTTGACACGTATTTGTGGAAAATCGCGACAGATGGTGACTGAGAATCAAGGCTGTTAAATAAAAAATATCAACCGACCAACACTAATATTGAAGCATACTGATAAGCTAGGAATTCGGAGTGAATTTTAACGTTATTAATATTTTTTTATATTTAAATCGCATGTTATTCCTCAGTTAGATTAACACGCGTGTGAAGATGTTAGTGTTATTTGTGTGCTGGTATAGTGGTTGTCTGACGAAGAGACGGGCACGTCTCGAAACCGGTAGACTTAAATCACAGTAAGTGGTTATATACTAACATAACTAATAGGTTAAATGCTAACTTTATTTACAAGAATTTTAGAGTTCAAATCAAATCAAAAAATTATCTAAAAAAATTTTTTTTTCAAAAATTTGTCTTTCAAAAAATTTTTTTTTAGTATTATAATATACGAATTTCTGATTTTGTATCATAACAGGATTAAGCAAATAGAATCTGAAGGATATCTGTCTCAACATTCAACATTATGGAGGCAAGAGACGTCGAGGGTGGCAATTTCTACCCTTTACTTCTCTCCCCACTACTCCCATGGATAAACAAAATAAAATCTACAAAGTATTTATATTTACAATATATTAAATACAACATAACTCCTTAGAAAATATATTTTTAAATTAGTTATCGAATTAAAAACTTTTAAACGGAATATTTGATAAATAATCCAATTTATAGAAGGATTTGTTATAATGCAAATTAAATTAACTCGGACAAAAAAAAAATTCAAAATGAAAACTTTTTTAATATAAAAGTTATCAATTTAATTATTCAACTCCGGAAAAGTTATGTTTTTAAAATTAATCTTCTTCAGCACGGAGTATTAATATTTAAACATCGTACTTAAACATCAAGTTTGGCGCCGAGGAAAGATAACAAAATTATAAAGCCAAAATATAACTAAAACCTGATTTACATACTGCTGTAGAGCAAATCTGAATTGGTTAAACGGGTGAAAATAAGAAAATGAATGATAATTTCGACGAAATAATTTATGATGTTAAAAATATACTTTGCGACGTTAAAAGAAGTGTCTACCATCTAAATTCTGAGGCATTTTGTCGTTGCCTTGAAAAGAATTTTATCGTATGAGAAAAAGCGCTTCGGTTACCGGCGCTGCCCGCAGATGTCGTCATTATGGTGGACATCGCGGGCATACTTCGCTTAGGCAGCAATTATACATTGTGTAAAATGTAGTCATAATAATATTCAACACGGAAGAGTAAACATGACTTAATACAATAAGACATTGTGCTCTTGTGTCTCTGTGTATGTAGCTATACCGTGATTTTCTTCTTGTTTTAGGAACGAACGTTCCCTTTCTACTATTTCCTACTACCTCCTATTTATGTACTGTTCTTGTATAAAAATTATAAGTACTTCTGCTACCTTCCGTTGAAACGACCTGAGGGTAGTGAACGATCCTCTTATCTTTTAAACATAGCCAAATGATGATGCTATTCAAATGCAAGCAATGACAATGAGGCAATGACAATGAAACTGGTATTTTCTTCTTATACCATTATTTATGCGTCAAGTTATGCAATTTGCGTCGTCGAACGGGTATTGGCCAAGATTAATTAGCGTTCCGTTATCTGGACGGAACAGCTTGAATTTGAGACGCAAAAAGCAGTATTTACATGTTGCGTAGTTCCTGCGGTGGTGTGGAGAAGTTTGTCTAGTGGGACAGTACTTCAGATTTGTCCTGTAGCTGGTTGGGCGGCAGTGCATGTTCATCAGATCTGACCGCAGACGTCCCCAGAACTTACGCAATGCAAATGGATATAAATGGATATACCTGTATATAAAATATACTGTCACGTATCGTAGTTACTGACTGATTAATAATTCAATGCACAAAGTAACTGAACATGAATTAAACTTATCACTGTTCTTTAGTATACACTATATCGCAATATATCACTCGTTTATGAACACTTTATTATCGCTGAGTATTTAACATTCATTAGAACAGTCCTTCCAATTCTCGCACGTATTAATCGCTCTCGTTTATTACTGAGGTTCTCCGCTCAATTATTCGCTTTATTTATCGCTTCGATTACCTCACGACTGACCGCACAGGGCATCGTCTTACGGCTAGCGGCCGACTTCACACTGAACGAACTGTCAAACACAACAACGCCATGGCGTTGTTCCATGTTTATAGCCGAATGCTGATATTTTCGAACTTTTATATACCACTAAAATTATATCAGAAATGTTTGTAATAAAAAATATATTCGATTATAAAAAAAAAAATACGCGTTGTTAACTAATATATGAAATTTGGCAACTTATATACTGGTCAAAATAGCCTGTTCAACTAAAATTTTCTACCTGCAATATTTTTTTATTAATTTACTTTATTTAATTTTGTATTTTTTGGGTTAATCGGGTGTATTTTCTCATCGGATAAATTTATTTGCACCATTGTTAGAACAATGTTTTGACTGTTATCAAATAAAATATATTTATTTATTAACGCCCTAGTGGGCTTTTAAAATACAAGAAAATTACAAAAAATTAACATAAAACACATTTAAAAATAAATAATTAAAAAATAATAATAGAAATAAAACATTATAATTTATAGAAATAAATTTTTTTTACACCACTTTTTTAATTGTGAAATAAATTTTTTTTACACCACTTTTTTAATTGTGATTCACCTTTGTTAAAAAATATTATGTTATGGAGAAGGTATGTTGATGATATATTATGTATTTGGACAGGATCAGAACGTCAACTAATCAATTCATTTCATAGTAACATAAAGTTTACTTTAGAAATATAAAATAATTCGACACTTAATTTTTTACATCTAATACTTTTTAAAAATAATAATAAAATTGAATTTAAACTTAATAATATTTCCAAAAAATGTAGGTGAAATTCATCAAATAATATAAGTAGATTTATACAAATACTATAATCAATATTTAAAAAAAAATGTCAATCTACAATGTGGCTGAATATGAAAAAAAATTATAAGTATAAGTAATTCTTTAATTCGGGAATGATCCTACAACGAAATGTCACGCGGACTGAGAATATAATGAAGAAGTTTCTGAAAGATGGATAGAATTCTCTTTTTATTTCAGCCATGGAGCTAGCTTCTGTAATAATATAATTTGTTAATCTTATAAATCTTTAAATGATTGCATAATTTTACCGCAAGACTTTTACTTTTTAATTTATTTTCATGAGGATCGAGAGCAGATAAATCTGAGAAATGTAAGTACGCAATTCCTTAATCTGAACCCAAGTATATTTTTGGGGTTCTCTACTGTGACTTTTCAGTGGGGATGCTGGCTGGACCAACAGCTTTGATTACTTATCGACCAGGCGCCATTATTGGTCAAATTTCAAGTCAAATTACAAATCATTTCCCCGCGCACATAAAACCTCCTTCTATAACAATAACAAAATTGGAAAATTTCTTCCGAACTTCGAAACTAAAATTAATATGCTCGGAAAAAGGTGGGATATCTGAAATAACTTGTGGAGATTGCGAAGAAAAATACATTGACCAAACTGCGAGAAGCGTAGATTCGAGAATTCGGCTAAAATTCTAGAAAATATTCTTTCTACTTAAACGTTTCCACTCGGTACCATAAAAAAGATTAATTATGAATAACTTAGAAGCCACCAAAGTACTAAAATTAATTTAATTCGAAAAAACTAATAATATAATCATTTTCTTCAATAGTTTACTCCTACTTTTCGTATTTCCAGTAACAACAGAAAACACTCCCTACCACTAGAACAGGTCATCATAAAATATTATTTATCTTATTTAACACCTGAAAATAGAGTGTTGACAAAATCATAACACAATGTTTGTTTTACAATACTTAAAGAAATATAATAATTCATGCTCTAGTGCACTTAAGAAGTATTTAAATATTTAAAATCGAATAAACAATTGAAAACCTTAATAATAAGCTTTTCAATTGATTATTGATTTTTTAATAATCCCATCCACGAAAGTTTAACATATTCTTGTAGAGCATCCTGCAATATCAATGGGAAGAAAATATAAGATTATTTTCCGATCTTGTTTACCTTCACGAATCCTGAAATTAAGGCTAATAATGGTAATAATTTCAAATATCCATCCGTAACTTCCTATCTAACAGCTGATCTCATTCCGTTTTCAAAATCAGTATGATTTAAAAATTGTTATTAAATAAAACGAAAACATTGAGTTTATGGTATTTTAATAAAATACTCTGAAAGAGATTTTTTGTATTTCATTTCAATGAAAACTAAAACTTATAAGTTTACTAATTTATAATGTACTGAATTCGAGATTTTATAGGAAACTAGCCTATAAATTTATAGGAAACATGATTTTGGAAGGAATAAGGACATAAAATCTAGAATTCAGTATATTTTAAATCGCATAGTAATCCTCAGTGACTGCATTCAAAACATTTTTTTTATTTTTTGCATATTGCTGCCTTTGCTTTTATACCCCACACATGTTATTGGTATTAATCATTTATCAAAAAATATAATTCTCTACGTAACAACTAACTACTAGCTGGCACAAATATTGACGAGGTGTATAAAATGAGGTATAAAAAAACTATAATTCTCTGCGTACCAATGTCCGCTAACGCATAAAAACATAATTCTACATTTAAAACTGTCCATTACTAACGTTATTGAGACGCTACGCTATTCTAGACAGAGCTGTTCTCACACTCTTTTAACTAGCGGCCGAAATATATAAAAAAGAACGTCGTTTTTGACGGACATTGACGGCTAGTAAAATAAAATAAAAACTCACAAAAAATCTTTAATAACTATACAAAATCTTCCATCACACGACAAGGCCTCGGGAACTGACCTTCATTATAACGAGGGTATGAAAAGGCCCACAGTGGCTTATAAAATAAACGATCTCGCCACAGACAATTCTCGCAACAAATCAATCTTCAGAAAATGAAATGTGTTGGTTCCTTCCTACCTCGACAAAACTAAATGTTTTCCTATCAAATCAGACGACAAATAGAAAGGGGGCATTTCATTGATTTAATGGCCAAATTTATTACGGGAATTGAATCTCACAGGGAAAAAAATAAGAATCAAAACAAACACCCTGGGAATAAAACACGTACGACTTCATTTATCCTAAAACTGAGAATTTGAAGTGAGCATAATTTGAAACATTTGAGATGAAAATAAATATTATTTTCTTTCAAATACAAGTCATAGATATAATGAGGGTTTTTAAAAAGCCTAAAAATTTTATAACTATATACGTATTTTTCCTTTGAATATAATTTCAACTACGCTTAAATGAAGATGATTTAAAGAAATATGCTTTGAACATAACTTGATTGTGAGTTCTGAATTTTTTTTTATGATGTTACACAATTGGGAAATGGATGTGATAGGTACGGGTTATATAGTGTTGGTACCGTAATGCAATGTATTGTATTCCCAAATACACACATTTTTAAATAAGGTAAATTATAGATGTCTCACAGAGACGAAGCTATTTATATATGGGAAAGCATATAAGGAAGTCTTTTATTGCGTGTCCGCAGGGCTTACGACCTGTCTTGGCTGAATTAAGTGATCAGTTTATACAGTACGACGTTCACCAGTCCCACCCAAGAGCAACCGCATACATCTTTCAATAGGTATATGTTATTCATGCATCTTATTTTTATATTTGGAATAACTACGCTCACGCCATCCATGCTTTGAAAATTTGTCTTTACCATATAATAGTATACAGATGTCACAGCTGGTAAATGAGACTTCTATATTTAATTTTCTCAACTTGAGTACATAGCAATATGCATAATGTGCATATGAAAAACATCTGAATTTTTAACATGTTGGTATACTAGAATTCGTCTGAAAATGTATTTATTTATTTTACTCCAGACCAGTCCCAGAGGCATTATATAATATTAGGTCCTTACATATGAAATTGGCGTTTAGTATGGGAGGAACATAAAGCCTATTTTTTTTTATTATAATATATTTATTTAATCAAAGTATGTACCATTGCTATCTATGCACTTTTGCCATCTCATAGGTAGTTCATCGATCCCTTTACTAAAAAAACCATTCGGACGGGAATCAATAAAATCTTTGAAGGCGGTTTGGACTGCTCCATCGGAGTTGAATTTTTTCCTTTGCAGGAAGTTATCCAAATTTCGAAAAAAATGGTAATCTGTTGGGGCAAGGTCCGGAGAGTACGGT